>PVKS010006433.1:0-78427 GCA_004027875.1 Aplodontia rufa
TAAATACAAAGCTGTGTTTCAGTGGGTGCAATCCATCATTGTTACAGTGAAATGTGATCTGATTGGAGGCTGCTGGGTCCAGGCAGGAGTCCTTGGAGCTGAGGTGGAGTGGATGGCCCTTTGGTTGTCCTCCACCTGGGCTTTTCCTGTGGGACTGAAGCAGGCAACCAGTGAGTTATGGGAAGACTGAATAGTCGTCCTTTCCAAATTCAGACATTGAAATCCTATCAACACGATGATACTCCTAGGCAGTTTATGGGAAGTAACCAGGCCATGAGGGTGGAGCTTTCATGAACAGGACCAATGCCTTTATAAAGGTGATGCCAACGAGCATCCACAGTTTTTCCTTTATGAAAGAATGTTGTAAGAAAGCAATAATTTGCAGGTTGCACTCTGTAACCCTAAAGAAGGCTCTTATCAAAACCCAACCAACTAACACTGGCACCCTGATCTTGAACTTGCAGCCTCCAGAGCTGTGAGAGAGATTGTGGTTGATTATAAACCACCCAGTCTACAGAGGCAATTTGGTACCGCAGCTGTCACTGGTGAGGAAAGGAAGGCTGATGTACAACTAAAAGAAAGGGATACCTATGTGGCAATAAAAGGTCCTAAAAATGTTTCTCCTCGTCATAAACATGTGCTGATACCTAAACTGACCTCACCGTTACAACTGCATTAAATTTTCTTCTAGTAAAAACAAGATATCTTCATTCCTTACCTCTCTTCTACCTCTGCATGCCTCTCTGTGAGCCCAAAGCTTCAGCTTTCTTTCCAAGAGTTCTAAACTATCTTTTTCACAATAAATGCCAGAATCACACCAGATCCTATGCATGCACTCTCTACAAAATTTCCCAGTTGCCCTGTATCACAGGATTTATTCAGTTTTGTTCCTTGAGAACAAGTGCTATCACTTGCCCACCATCGCCAGTTTTCAATAGAATAGGAAGGATTTTCATAAAGACATTTTTTTGTTTCAAAGCACCTATCTATTCTACCACAATTCATTCACTAGCCCCAAAAGCAAGGTTGGGAAAAAAAAGAAGGGAAAAAAAAAAAACAACTAAAGAATCCTGGAAATCATTCTAAGCTATCCAAGTGACTCTCTAAAGGGCTGTAATTAAAGTTTCTCTATTCTGGAAATTCTTTGTAAAGTGTAGAAAAGCAAAAATAAAATAAAACCTTACCTTTCAGCACCTGGAGCTGATGAAGGGTATCCCGAGAGAGCAAAATCCAGACAAAAGAGACCCTCGGGAAAAGCAGCATCTGGCAGAAGTACGTAAGAGTATGGGTGAAAAGAACATTGTTCCTGGGGAGAAAGAGAGAAATGTTCGAGAGAGGTCTTCAGCTTATTCTCTGGTGGATGGTGGAAGGAGCCTTCTTTTTTTTTCTTTTTCTTTTTCTTTTTTTTATAAGAGAGACAGGCAGTGAGAGAGAGAGAGAGAGAGAGAAATAGAAAGAGAATCAGTTTTAATTCGTTTTTCATGTTTCTTTTGTTGCTCTGACACTTAGCTGTATACTTGGTGCTGGGGTTCAAACACATGTCCTTGCACATGCCAGGCATGCAGCATAACTGCTGAGCCACTGCACCAGCCCAAAGGAGCTTTCTTTTGTAGATGACAGGCGTATATCGTTTATTCCCAGGGAGAAAATGTGTTCTAATCTCCCATCAACATAATATGTTGATGCATTCTCAAATCCGAAAGTTATGTCAGATGAGTGAGAGGAAGCCACGGTGGTATTACATGCAGATGTTTAAAGAAATGGAAAGATAGGAAGGAGAAATTTCCTTTTTTCTAGCTGTATTCATGGGTTACTGCACTTTGGGGGGAATTCCAGCACTATGACCTGGGTGTGTAACTTTCCAAGAGATGGAAAGTTTTGAAGTTTGATTTTTCAATTAAAATTGAAGATTGTATAGTGCATATATTCAGTTCTATTTCTTCTTTTTTAAAAATTGAAACCATTCCTTAAAGTGACTACATAATGTTTGGAAGAAATTGATTAGTTTAACTGTGTCATAACATGGTTTGGTGATATTGGGTCACCAAAATTCTGTTATCTGTCTCCTTATTTTCCCCTCAGAGAACCCATCCAAGAGGCTTCAGCATGAAGAAAAAAGTTAGTCTGTTTTCTGAATTCATTTGTTCTTGGCTTCCCAGTGATTTTTTTCCACCCTAATTTCTAACCTGGAGGAATTAGAATTAAGGTTCTCAAAGTACCTAGCTTGTTCAAAACAAATTTTATAAAATAAATGGAGATTTTTGTTGGATTCAAAATAGATGATCCTTTTGGCTTAGTGTTTCTAAAATGAGGAAGAACATCTAATAGTAGCTAATCCTGAATACTCAGCAGTCAGATCTGATTTGAATCCTCTTATAACTACAACATTGAGCAAGTCACAGATCTGGTCTAACCAACTGGCTTTGTAGCTGGAAGTTGTTGATAACATTAGTCTTCATGCTAATCCACAATAACTCCAAATGTATATGGATGAGGCTATGAATTTTAAATGTGATTATGAGTGCAAAGAACTTTGAATAGTGCCTTGCATAAATATTAAATAAATATTGCTTTTTGTCATTATTTTCCCTTGTATTTTTTCTTATTTCTTTTTATTTCATCCTCTTTGTACTTTAATATAGCACATTTTCACCATCTCAATTATATTGGATATTTTAATATAAAGCATAGAAGGCCACAAAGAAACTCATTTAAAGCATTTTTGCTGTAGCTCTTATAATGAGTGAACTAAAATTCTAGAACTCGGCCCTTTTCTCATTTACAATTCATCCCAAGTCATCATTGACCCTTCCTTAGAACAGCCATTGACAACTAAGCTGTCTTAAGTGAACCTAATTCCATGTAGTTCTCGATCTTAAAAGATATTTCTCATGCTAGAGTAAAATGTAGGACAGATTGAAAGTCAGCTAAGCTCAAAAGAAAACTCAACATAAGTGAATTTTTACTTAAGCAGGGGGAAGCATAAATTTGAAGCTGGGGGAAGAAGGTAGCAGGGCAGGAAAGCAGGGGAGGGATTAGAGGGGTTATCAATGCAGCTGAAGGGAGGGATTAGGGAGGTTATCAATGCAGCTGGGAACCCTCAACTCCCAAGAGAAGCCCAACTACACACAGGCAGGCAAAGAGGATCAGGAAATTAAAAAATTAATACACATGTAGAGGCTTAGTTCTATCTATATAACATGGGGATAAAGTAGGGGAGATATGACAGCAAGGAGTGGTAGAAAGGGGGAGACCCTGGACTAGTATTGGCCTTAACTTACTTTGTTAATATTCATATATGCATGCATATATAAACTGTGTCTAATGAATAATTAAAAAATACATTCCTCGGCAGATAGCTTAATATCAGCAGAGACTAACAGATTTTGTTTGCAATGGTTGAAATAAGTACACTACATCATGTATGCAAAAAATTAGATGTGGATGTCCATTTTGGTTAGAAGAAATTGTCATTTCTCCTACATTATTGGGAGAGATTCCAGTTCAGGAGGATAGAATAAAATAGAAGGGACATACTTCTGACTATGCAAAGGACATGATTCTCCTCTCTGGGAGAAAGTTGATAAGTAGAATTTTAAATTCTGGAGGCCATGAATTATCTTTAGAGGAAGAGACAGGCATACAAAATCTTCTTTCCTGTATTTTCCCCCAATACTCATGGGTAAGTTTCCTAGATAAGTCCTTTCCCTGCAATGCATTTTCTATTAAAACAAATCAGTGTATTTTGCTCAAAAGTACAAAGAAATTATGACTTCAAGTTGTATCAAACTTTCATTAAATAATTCAAATATTTAAAGTCCTTAACCTAGCTAAGAATATTCTTTCTGCTTTCTCCTTTGCTATTGTGCTGAGCATAGTTTGGTCAGTGCTTTTCATAACCAGGAAAAAGAAGCATAGTTTCTACACTTTTTTTCTTAAGAAATTCAGTTATTGTGTAATCATAGATGTAAACAAGGTAACAATGTGATATGCATTTAATTTTAATCCAGAGTCACACCTACATTACCCATCCCCCAGACTCTTGATTCTTCTATATTTCCCCCTGCAACACCTATATATGTCTCTCTCTATAAATGATAGATAGATAGATAGATATAGATACACACAAGATTATGAATTTTACAGCATTAAATAATTGCATAAGTATTATTATTTAGCTTCTCTCTGGGGGCAAGTAAAGAGTATGCCACATCGTTGATTGTTTCCCTAGATGCCTCCCAATCATCCCTCCCTCTCTCCTCCACTGCCACATATGCCCTACCCTGTATTCCCACTAGATATCTATGGTTCCCCTAGATTATATGTTAGTACACCTTGGGTGGTGTACCAACAAGAGCTTGACTACCTTTCACACAAGCCTAAGTTTTCCTCTAGCCTCTACAAATGAGAGAAAATATTTGTCCCTTGAATCTCTGGGTTTGGCTAATTTAGCTCAGCATGATTTCCTCTATTGCCATCCATTTATCTTCAAAGGCCATAATATCAATGTTTCTAATAGCTAAGTAGAATTCCAACTATCTATCATATATATATATATATATATGTATATATACATATATATATATATATAATAAATTTTGGATCCATTCATCCAGTAACAGGTATGACCCAGCTGTCTCTCTTCTGGGTATTTTCTCAAGGGAGTTAGAATCAGCATCTTACAGCTGCACAGCAAAAACAATGTTCCTTGCAGCTCAATTTACAATAGCTAAATTATGGAATCAACCCAGTTTCTACAATTTTTATTTCATAAGATTTCCTTTTCGTTAATTTGCGTATGGACATACACTATCTTTGGTTTCAGGAATCAAGATGCAAATGCTATTTAACAAAACTGACTTCAAATTAACAATTGCAAGATTAGCACTGATAAACCCACAGTAGGGGCCTTGGGTCTGACTGGTTTTGGAAAGGTAAAAGGAGTTCTCTGGGTGAAGCTGGCTTTTATGGTATGCTGTCATAGTTCAATGAGGAAAGTTCTTCCTTCAGCTCTGGAAACATTATATTCCATTTTTAAGAAACTTGCAATGCAGAAGTCATAGTCACTATTGCATCTCATGAACATATTAATGGCAACAAAAGCAAAACAGAAATTAGGTTGGCTTCCTTGTACATTGTGATAAATCCAGTTTGTCATAGTCTGAGTACTGAACATATAAATTGATGAAACTTCTTTTTATAGATAGTCCACCAAGTCTCTAAAGCAAAACTGTGAAATTTCTATGGGTATATGGATGTCAGGTGGAGGTATTAATGCAAGATTAAAGCATTGGAAAAAGTACAAATAGTGAAGAATTGAAGTGCAAATACTTAAGATTTGCTAGGAGAACTGGACGCGTTATCCTAGCAAATCCCAGTGGTAAATACTGAAAGCAATCTCAATAACATATATTGGGAGAAAGTAAAGACCTTTTCAGTGTTCCATAGTTTTGCATTTTATCAAAAAATAAAATTGTACAAGTTGCATTATGCTTGTTAAGACTTCATGTCGCAATCTCAACAGTAAGCACTAAAGACAGTAAGATAATATTACCAAATTAATAGAGGAGAAAGAAATGCTTTACAGTGCAAAATAATCAATTGAAAGAAATAAAAAGAATAAAAATGAAAATTAATGGACAGTAAGGAGGAAGATTAATATTTATATAATGATAATTTAATCCATATAAAATTATGCAATGGAGAACAACATGGCTGAGCAAATATTAGCACAAATATAAGAGCTATACACATCCATAATAATAGTGAAACCCCCTTTTCAGTAAAGAAACCAAACTAAATTTTACTGAACAAGGAGATTTAAAGAATGAGACAAATATTGCCTACTTTATGCCAAGGGAGCACTGCACACAAGGACTCTAGAAACATACTGCTTTTAAAGAATTCTGAATTATTTACCGAAAATTAATTATATGTTGTCACAGACTGATCGCCAGAGCTCTGCAAGAAGTATTGACCTTGAGTAGCATGTTCTTTAGCCTCAACACAACTGATATACCCTTGGTGCAAAATTCCAGTATGTGTGAAAATTGAGAAATTCTTGCAAACCTCAGTTCTTTCAGCTTCCAGTCCTGCTGTGTATGCCAGAATCCTGAGGAGGTCCCTACCCAGTAATTTACAGATTTGAGCAGACTATTTATTAGACTTTTTATTAGTACTTTTTATAAGCAAATCAGATAATTTCATTATTTAATAACTGAGTAAAAATTCATTGTGTATATCCATTTTCGATATCCTTTCATCTGTTGACCAAAACCTAGGTCAGTTCCATAGCTTGTCTTTATTGTGATTTGTGCTGTTATAAATATTGGTATGCCTTTATCACGGTAATATTTTTGGATCTCTTGCATAAATATGACAGGGTGAGATAACTAGCCATATGGTGGTTCTAGTTGTAGTTTTGGAGGAATCTGGGCACTACTTTAAAAAGTGGTTTTTCTAATTCACAGTCCCATCAAAAATGTATATGTGTACCTTCTCTCCTTTCATCTTTGCCAAACTTATTGTTTGTTTTCTTAATGATTGTAATTATAACTGGAGTGAGTTGAAATCTCAATGAAATTTTGTTTTTTCATATCTCTGACTCCTAACAATGTTAAACATGTTTTCATATATTTGTTGGCCATTTATATTTCTTCTTTTGAGAAATGTCTGTTTAGTTCATTTGCCCATATATTGAATGGATTATTTGCTTACCTGCCGCTAAGTCTTGAGTTCTTTATGTATTCTGGATATTAATACCCTGCTGGAGGAGTAACTGACCAAGATTTTCTCTTATTCTGTAGGCCCTCTTAAAGGCAAATTATCTCTGTTTGCTGATGACTTCATCCTATAAAGAGAATCCAAAAAGTTCTGCCAGGAGACTTCTAGAGTTGATAAATTTAGCAAAATAGCAGGATACAAGATCAATATGCAAAAATAAATGCCTGCTGTATACTCCAGCAATGAATTTGCTGAAAAAGAAATCAGGAAAACTATTCCAATGTGGAGGAAAGAGCCTATTCAACAAATGGTTCTAGACAAATCAGACAGACACTTGCAGAAGGTTGAAATTAGTTCCTTATCTCTCAACCTGCACAAAAAATCAATTCTAAATGGACAAAGGAACTGGGAATTAAACCAGCAATCATTCAACTGCTGGAAAAAAAAAATAGGATCAAGACACCAACATGTGGCAGTTGGCAAAAACTTCCTCAACAAGACTACCAAAGTAAATAATTGAAGAGAGGGATGCTAATCTCCTGTTGAGGCTACATAGGATTGTAAACGAAGAACTAGACAGAAAAAGACAGGGGATTTAAGAAGACAGGTGGGATCCTCAGAAGTGGATTTAAAAATATAATCCAATAGGTTCCTATATTCTATTCCTTACCAATATAGTAATCTGTGATAATAAAGGAATATGTTATTTAGTTTACCTTTTAACCAGGACCTTTAAATTTTCCTATGAGGATTTACATGTAAAGTAGTTCCAAAGAAATAGCTAATTATTAGGCATGGGTAGAGGACTTAAAGATAACAAACATAATGTCATATAATCATCTTTTTTAATTTTTTAAGATTTTCCAACTTCTGCGAATGTTATTTGAAGACTCACATAAAATAACAGCAAAGAATCTAAAAACATTGAATACAACCTAAGAAAACTCTGTCCCATAACTTTCTTATCTGATTACAGTGTAAAAATTATTATGTTCTGTATGCTGAACCACATAAAGGATGTGGTTATGGATGAAAAATTAGATTGGCAAAGAACAATAAAGTTTCTGTGGCTAGAAAGGTAGCGAGAGAATGAAGAATTTTAATAATAAATCATATTTTTCCTTATTCTTTCTAGGAGATTTGGAACAAATGCACTGGCATGGGAAATTTTCAAGGATGCTTTATTCCTTTTTGTAAACTTGATAATAAATTTAAATATCTGCTATATAATTAATGATTTGCATAAACCTTATAAATGAGGTAATAGTACCTTTTGTTATACTGTGAAGATTGAGTCACTTTATGCAATGCTTTTCCATGTGGATACCTCCTTGATCACAATCATCTAACTGTACCATTATGAACTTGAACAAGATCTACAGAAATGGAATTTCAGACTGGTGAGTGGTGGTGCTTTGTAACAATGAAAATTTCTATTATTGACACAGATTATCTTTAGGCACACTGAAGGTTAAATGTTATTGGGAGAGGTCATCAGTTCAACTGCTTTTGTATAAAATATATTAATTATCCAGTATGTAAGAAGCCTATAGATTTTATGAAGTTCATTTTATAAGGAAATTTATCAGTCCTCAAGGATGGTGTAATATACATAGAGAAAGGAAAAATATAAGTAAAAAGAGTTTTTTTAAATTAACAATACTTTAAACAGAGCAGATAAATGTCTTCAACTTGCAGGCAAGTATACCAAGCATCATAAAGCTAAAAGGAAATTAAGTGTCTTCCGGGTAGGTTTGGCTAAAGAAAGTTTCCAATTATGAGTAGTTTTCCTTTATTTAGTACTTAAAATTTTGTTAAATAAGTAAAAATGCTGTATGAAAGCTAAGGATAAAAGTTAATAATACTAATTTTCCTAGTTTGCCTAGTAATACTCCATTTGCCTTACATTTTATCTAGGTTTAATTTAATCAGCTAGCTCAAGCATATGGTAAATGAAAAAATATATATTTTACAATTCTTATCAATCCTGCACATTAATACACATAAGTGAGAATCTTTCAGAATTTACTGACTCATTCACCCCAATAGAGACTGGGAAAACTCATTTGCCTAACAGATTTCCCCCTGGAGAGTTTTTTGGCTGGTGACACACGCATTTGAAAGCAAGCATATAATTGAACCATGGAAGACAGAAGAAATGGGAAAAAGAGAAGTGAGTGTGTTATGCTATTCAAGAAGACAAAATTAATTTTGGTATATATTTTAATTTAGATTAACTTTGTAACAATCCACAGTATTGTTATTTTCCGTCTTAGTTTCGACTGCTTCAAGTGATTGAATTCTTTTTGCATAAACTTTGCATTATATTTAATTCTGTGATTTCGGTAGAAGCAACATATCTTTTCATTATGCACATCTTACCACTCTCCATAAAGTCTCCACAGAGATCAAGTCATATAATCACAACAAAAACTAATCAGCTCCACTTGTGGGAAAGAAAGTATGTCAGGGAAGTAAATGGAAGCAGTAAATCAGAAGACAATTGAGAAAGCAAACAGAGCCCTGAGGTTGCTAAATAACCCAGGAAGAGGTGGGATCTGAGGCACTCAGAGAATTAACCTTTGACACCTCTTATGATCACATTACCCACTGTCTCAGCACTTGGAATATATTCTGCCTGCTAATTAGAATGTGAAGAGTGCATTTTTCTTCCTATTCTCTAACCAAAATTTAATATAAAAGTAATAATTATTCTGTGTTCTATTTTGCCCTTGGTAATTAATGCAAGAAAGGATACAAGAGGGAGCTTCTGTTTGTATATAGCTGTTTTTTTTGCTCCATTCCAACTTTTTCTTTAAAAATTTTGTTTATTAAGATGATGAAGGAAGGGCTGGAGTGGTAGCTCAGTGGTTCAAGGGCTTGCCTGGTACATGCAAGGACCTGGGTTCAAACCCCAGTACCGCATACACAACAAAGTGTTGGAGAAACAAAGGCCAGATGAAAAAATGAATAAAATTGATTTTTTTTTTCCTCTCTCATTCTTTTGCTTTCTCTCTTAAAAAAAAATGAGGATGGAGAACTGTGGATGTAGCTCAGGAGTAGAGCACTTGGGTTCGATTCCCAGGACCACAAAAATTGAAAAATTAGAAACATAAATAAAAAAAAAATAAATGAGGCTTGCTATACCTATTTGGTATGTTCACAAGAGTTTTTAAGTTATACTAAATTTTATTCAGGCAATTTATGGACATTATTTCAAAAACAAAACTGGAGGGTAGTATATTAATTATTGTCATTTTTAAAGCTATAATTAAAGACATATAAATTAAATTGTATTGTTGGTTCTCTTAAATCATGCTGGTCCATAGGTTTTAAACTGACCTGCTTTAATTGCATTATAAGGATAAAAAAAGGATTAAACTGGGAATGGAGCAATGGCTCAGCTGTTAATTGCGCTTGCCTGGCATGCTCGAATAAGCTAGTTCAAACCCCAGCACCACGTACACAAAAAAATCTCTGTGCAACAAAGGCCACAAGAAACACTAAATAAAATTGATTCTCTCTCTCTCTCTCTCTCTCTCACTGTCACTCTTTCTTTAAAAAAAAAAAAGGATAAACTGTCATTACCTAACTCAATAGTAATTGTTTTTTCCCCTTAAACTCTTATTTTTCATCAAAGGGACATATTTGTTTTTATGCTTCAGACTTTTATTTTCCTGCCTAAATTCACAAAATAATATCAAATTATAAATCAGCAATGATGGGTTAGTTAGCTTTCCCTTACTGTAACAAAAAACTGAGATGAATCAACTTAAAAGAAAATGAGGTTGATTTTGGGTCACCATTTGGAGATTTTAGTCCAAGTTGTTTGGCCACATTGCTTTTGGGCCTTGGGCAAGGCGGCATATCCAGTGTGGAAAGCAGGTGTCAGAGAAAGCTGCTCACCTCATGGCTCTCAGAAAACAAAAAAAGATGAAGAAATTGGAATCCCAAATCCCCTTCAAGGACAGTTACCAACGACCCAAGACTTCTTCTAAGAGGATCACTTATAACCCCATGAAACTGAGGAACAAGGCTTTAACACACGTGCTCCTGTGGGAAATCCAAGATCCACATTATACCACGGTAGAAACAGTTACAAAACACCGTCTGAAGAGTGTTGTTCATTAAGATATTGACTATGCTGTCAGGACCACAAAGAAAAGACTTTTGCAATATTGCTGTCCAGTTAGCACTTCAGATGGACAGAACAATTCTGTCCCATGATTATACATTTTATTCTTCAACCATTTTCTAAGGACAGATCACAATCGTGATCCTGAATGATCTAGTACTTCCCATCATTTCCCTCAGCCTATAATAATATACAACATCATCAAATTGAATCTTTGTCTTTGAAATTATGAGTCATGGAACATTATTTTCATTCTTCCTTGACATATTTTCTGTCTCTGAAACTTGATAGTCCCAAGATCATTTTAAACAAATATTGAGCTATAAACTTAACATAAATGGCTTCAACTAATTATTTATTTTTAATTACCAAAGCTTTAGTGTTTTAATGATTTGCTGAAAACAAAATGTGTTCATACATACTTGTATGTATAGTTTTGATGTGTAAATTATTTTAAATAAATTTTATTATAGAATGAGATATGTATTTATGGTATACTTACTCTAATACACCTAAGAAGGAACATTCTTACATGCCTGGGGCAGCTTTATAAGTATATTATCAATATGTGGATGACATCTCCTCATATCTTCCTACAGCAAATGCATAATCAGGAGGCTATTCTAAGCAGATCCAACATTTTCCTCCTGTAAAATTTTTAAGTTCACAAGGCAATTATGGGGCATCTGTAACATTTTTAAAATAAGGATATAAATATAATTTAGGAACATAGTAGCTTCTTAAAATTAATTGTTGATAAGTTTTAAATTTCTAGAAAAAAATAAATAAGCAATATTTTTCCAAAATATCATTGATGTATAATTTTTTCATTTATTTCTCTGTCATTAGGTATTATATATTTTATATCTAATTCTAAAAGATCTTCATTTAAATAATTTTATCATATATTAATTTATCTTAATGTATTTTCTTTTTCAAAATACTTTAGACACAGTTCTGAATATTTTTATCACATTATTCCTTTCTGCTATCATTCTGCTTTATCATTATTATTCCCAACACTTTATGGGAACAAAAATATGGTCAATTCTTCTGTAACGAATTTTGAATTTTTAAAAAAATTTGACTTAATTAAATTGTATGCTAATAGCCAATGCTTATTGATTTTCAGGTGTGGTTTTCAAAGCTACAAACTAAACTCCTAATTGAGTTCAGGTGATTTTCTATATATTTGAGATGTATTCTTTTTTGATGATTTTATACCATCAGTATATATTTACAATTTTTCTATTTCTTAGAATTTCTCATGCCCTTTCTTAGTTTTTATATTATAATTTTAAAACAATAATGTTCAGATACTTGATAAAATAATCACCCAAGATTAAAATTCTCCTTCAACTTCACCCTTTATCAATTTTCAACAGCTCTGGTTTGTCAATTCTTTGGTCTCGAAGTTCATTTAGACTGTAGTTGTTAATTATTATGGAAGATAAGCGATTTATCTCATACCCTGTACAATGCCTTCATGCTGACATTTTTTCTAAAACCCATTTTCATCATTTTTTCCAGTTAACCCACTCTCTTTTTTTCATATTACATGTTGGATGCTCATTGTTAACCATGAGAACCAAGTGTAGACATGAAGACAGCATCCTACCAACACACAGGGTCATACGGAGAGTTCATATTTACAACATGGTCTATGTTATTGACACTGATCACCAAACTAAATGTGTTTGCCAGGCTTCTCCCTGACAGATCGCTCATTTTTCTCTTTGGAAGAAAGCTACCACATAAAGTCCACACCTAAGGAGTAGGAGTATCATTTCATCTTCTTGAAGACCAAGTAGATAGGTCAATTGTTTGTATTTCTTTTACCTGGGAGACTATCTTATCACCATTTCATTTGTGTATCCATTTATTTATTGATTTATTTTAATATAAACTCATGGATATTTATTTTACATATTGGCCTATTGGAATGCAATTCTTTTCAACTTTATTTTCAAATGCTCCATCAATTAATTTTTTGGTTAACTCTTCTATCCCCTTAACACTCTCTCCTTACTTTGCATTTTTCTTGTTTATGTGAATGCATTTTTAATTTTGGGCATTATAAGAACCTCCAGTCTCATATTGTATATTTTGTCTCAAAGTCAGCCATGTCCTCAAGGACCCTTGTGTTTTTTAATCAGTGAATTGCATTAGAAACCAAGATTTAGGTGCTACATGTGTTATTGCTACTAGGAAATCATTGCTTCTAGGTCCTCTAACTACCAATGAAATAGGCATGTGCATAAACCTGTGCATAAACACATTTCTCTAATATTTCTATATATTGTGACTTTATCCCTATCCAGCTGCACATGAATTCATGCTGATATTCCAACTCTGTTCCATTAGCACATGTATAATTCTAGCTTCAGATAAGACTTTTGCTTTTCTGCAAAGTCATACTCAAAAGTGAAAAATATTTCCCCTAACATCTGTTATCCATTTATTTAATTGTTAAGTTATAATGAGCAGGTATACTTCAGTAAGTATTGCTAACCTGTACAACCAATAGAACACAACTTTATCAATTAGAATAGAGTTATTATGTACAGTTTGTTGTGCTACTAAAGACTCATTTCCAAAGTTGACATTTTCCCTCTCTCAGTTCAGTGAGGTTCTTTTATTAATCTATAATAAGCTCGATTGTTTCATCATATACTACATTCCATCTTCAGATTCTCTCAACTTCCTAAAAGACTTTCAAAAATTAACATGCATTAAAGTTCATTTGGGCTATAAGGTCAATTTGATTTAACATACACATTGTTTTACTACCTACAACTTCAGTATCATGAGATGAGTTCCATCACCCTAAAATAATTCCATTTCACCTATGCAATTCTCCTCACTCTGTCCACTGATTAGTTCCCTGGCTCTATAATAATCCATTTCCCAGAATATCATACAACAGGAGTCATACTATGTGTTGCCTTTTCAGACCAGTTTCTCTCACTTAGTAACTTGTAATCCAATTTCATTCATGACTTTTTATGGATTAATAGTCCATTTTTATTGCAAAATATTTCATTTTTAGATGGGGCCTTAGTAGATAATGTGAGCTGGCTCAAATTTGCAATATTTCTGGCTCAGCCTCCCCATTACCTGGGATTACAGGTGTGTACTACCACATACATATTCAAAATATATATTTTTAAATTTTACAGATGGATTGCACTTTATTAATTGACTTGTTGAAAGACATTTTGGTTGCTTCTCATTTTTGATGATTCTGAGTAAAGCTGCCATATGCATTTGAGTATAGGTTTTCTGGTGGACATAAATGTTAAAGGTTGTTGCATAAAAGGGAAATGGGTAATTTCTGGGTTTTGTGATAAAACCATGCTTACTTCATAAGAAATTTTGAGCAAACTCTTTTCCAAAGTCTATACCATTTGCCTTTCTAGACTCTATGAATTAGAGTTCCAACGTTTTTTGACCATGCTCACAATTGGTAATATCAAACTTTTCTAGGGCCAACCACTTGACTCTTCTAACTTTGGTACACTAATCAATTAAATTAAAATTTATTGCCTATTCTATCTCATAAAATTTTCTAATTTTAAGCTTCTTCAGAATCACTTTAGAAAGAATTGTTCTTTCTTCTGGAGATTTCTGCTTTGATTCCCTGGATAGTTTATCAAACATTTTCTGGGTTGTCCTTGAAATCAAGGTTCACTTAATGTTATTTTCTTATTTCTTTTTTTATTCAAATATTGTTATTGATTCAATGTTTTCACAGTTTTTACCATTTACACAAAAAATTTGGAGGAAAGATGATCCTTCTGTTCTGTATATTCAATAACCGAATATTTATATTCTAAAGTGTGTAGTTAATAAAGATAAATTTTGTCAGCATACTTTTTGAAAATTAATATTTTTGTTACTTAAAAAACCTATAATGTTTTCCTACACATTTTGTGACAACTATACAAAGTATAACCCAATTTATACTGTCTATGTAAAGTAAAAATATATTTCATCCTATAAAAATGATCCTGAATCCATTAGTTGGCTTCAATGTGAAGTTGATATGATAACCAGGCAAAGTCGCTATGTGAAAAAAAATTAAAGACCAATGCAATCTGTAGGATGACAGGAAAATTCTAAATATATTCAGATTAATGCATAGTTAAAAATAATTCATTAGAATATTTTAGTAAGTTTTTCTCCTAAGATTTCATAATGAAAAAACGTATTAAAATCTAATTCAATGTATTAGTGAGATAAAGAAGAAGAAAAATAAAATATTTCAATGGATGCAAAGAGCGCATGTGTTTTTCAGGATTTCTATATTATATTTGTTTTTAAGCATATCAGGAGTAGAAGGAGTCTTTTCTGATCAGGTAAAAGGTACATGGAATATATACATTAAATATCAAACTTGGCAATCCTTACAAACAACCCCTTTATAAATCAGAATAAAAATTACACATTAGATTGCCACTACTACTTACACTAGAATTTAAAATCTGTTATGGTTTAGATGTGAGGTGTCCCTCAAAAGCTCACGTGTGAGACCATGCAAGAAGGTTTAGAGATAAAATATTTGGAATAAGAAAGATTTAACCTCATCAGTGAATTAATCCCTTCATAGGGATTAAAAGTGTGGCAACTGCTAGCAGGTAAGGTGTGGCTGGAGGAGGTGTGTCCCTCAGGGAGTGCCTTTGGGTTTATATGTCCTCCTTGCTGAGCAGAGATCTTTCTGCTTCCTGGTGCCCTGTCCTAGCTGATTTCCTCTGCAACACCTTTCCACCATGCTGTTCTGCCTCATCTCAGGTCCACTAAGGAATGGGCTTTGTATTATGCTATTAATATTTATGTTTTGTAATTATTGCTATCACAATGGTTAATTGAATAAAAAGTTGGGAGTATTACAAATTTTTATTTACAGTTTACTGAAACATTACAAAGTTCACAGAGATTGGTAGCACAATTCATATAATTACCAGAATGCTTAAGCATGACAAAAGTGTTTGCCTTTCACTTTAGGCCAACTAAGTTATGTCCTAACAGTGGTAGTCATGTTGTGCCCAGATCATGAATCCCCAAAGACCACCAGGGAGGCCTCTCCAATGCAAAAGGAAGAGGGCCTTTATTGCAAGCTAGAGCTTGGGCTCACAGCGTTCTCTGACGCAGCAGGTACTGGCTGAGAGCCCTGAGTCTCGATTTAGTGGGATTTTTATGAGCCTCACAGTAGAGCGGGAAATTTGAACAAAGCAAAGTACGCAATTGGCTCATCTTTCAACATACATGGTTTGGCATGTTTTCATTGGCTTAGGGTACCCAGGTCTTAACTTATTGACACAGATGGTTTGGAATGTTAGGCATTGGCTTGTCAGCTCCCAATTGGTTGTTTGCCAAAGGCCAGTCCTAATCTTGACTTGTGGTAAGCTCTTTGCTCTAGTGACCTTCCTGGAATCGGCTATCTGAGCTCCAGGAAACAGAACCCTAGGCCTGAAATCTTTGTTGCCCTAAATGCAGCCTGTCATGGCTGCGGTTTGGCTCCCTTTTCAGTCATATTCTCTTTCTCCTCTTTTTCTCTATTTTCTGCCATGTGACTGTGATGACATCTATCTGAATAGACTAGGATCTGTGGTGTAAATGGGAATTCCTCTTAGAAGTATGTATTTTGAGAGTTTAGATTGAAACTACATGATCTTTTGGGAAGAATATTTTAAAAGTTAATGTTATATTTTTTCATTTTACACTTTATTCTTTTTCCCACAGATTTTAAATAACTCTGTGACTAGGACTTCTGAATTTTCAGTTATTACTTTATTAGACCTTAATGGAATGAACTTCGCCACAGGCAAGTCATTTAAAGTGAAATTTTTTAAAAAATGCCATTTTAAAATTCTGCATATTAAAGCATGAAAAACCTTTCAAATTCAACATCATCTCTCCATTTACACAATTTTTAAAGCAGTAAGAAAACAATATATTTAGATAAATGTGTATAGTGTATTATTAAATGGCACACCTAGTAATCTCTGAGGCTCTGGAGGCTGAGGTAGGAGGACCCTCAGCATGTTAGTGAGACCATGTCTGAAAAATAAAAAGAAGATTGTACACATGTCCTCAAAGAGTTCTACTTTAAATTGCAGAGTTAAGTACTAGGAGTGTGAAATGTCTATAAATGTGATGAACTCTACCCTAAAGTTGTCATCAAAATTTGATTAAATTAGAAAATGATTGAGGACTGGACCTATTTGAAATATATTTTATGCATGTATTTGTACATGTGTATCTATGTGCTTACAGATAAATGTCCTTATTGACATTATATGATACTGTTATATACTTTGTGGTAAAACAGAGAATAAATTTCAATATATTCTTAAAATCGTTATCAAGATTGTGATTAGGGATTTCAAGCATTTATCTGCCCTGGACCTCTAGTGAAGAACCTTTAAAGTCCTGACCTGATCATAAAATAGAGAATGCCTCTTCAGGGATCAACCATGGTACATGTGGTATAACTAGAAGAAACCATTGAAATAAATGCAAATTTAAACTTGAAAATCCATTTTTCAATGAGTTAGTACAAAACAAAAGAGAGAAGTAGGTATGACATGAGTAAAATCAGAAACTATATGTAAATTCCAAGAGAAGGAATTTAATTGTTTTTAAAGAGAGAGAGAGACAGTGAGAGTGAAAGAATCAATTTTATTTAGTTTTTCATGTGGCTTTCGTCGCTCTGACACTCTGCTGTGTACATGGTACTGGGGTTCTAATCTGTATCCTCGCAAGCACTGTAATCCCTGAGCCACTGTGCCAGCCCCAGGAATTTAAATTTTATCTTAGAGTAAAATAGAATTTATGAAAGCTTTTAAATCTTTGACATTAAAAATGTATATTTTCAGAAGCAAGTGAAAAATAGAATGAAGATATTTGCATGATCTTTGCTAACTACCTTGTAATATTTCTATCACAATGTACTTGGAAATTATTTTAAATGATCTTAAGAAATGCATTTCTCTTTCAATGATTTCTGTGTATGTCTGTTGACTATTTTGAAGGGGAATGCTCAACAAAGAATTTTTGATTAACTTATAAAAACATTTTCTGTATATTGCAATGATTTTCATAAATTCATTTATAAAATAAATTATGGAAAAAAGAGTCATAACTTGACTTTTAAATCTATTTTTAAAAATCTGCTCTTTCTGAAATATGTGCTACAAATTATAGGCCATTTTGGAAGTTTTACACTTTTGATTTTTGAAGTTCATCACCATTACTTCAATTGATAAAGTGAGTCTAAGTGGTTTGAAAAGCTTTACAGAGAAAGATAATATGCCAGAAATGTTACTTTGTCTAGATGACTAAATGTAATGAGAAGCTTTAGATTTTTAGATTCAGACCTGAGTTTCCAGTCAGATCATTATCTTTTCTGCATTTCTCTGTTTTCTAGAATTAAATTAGGAAAAATGTGGAAGTCTGACCATCTCAGAAAACTGAAAATCAGCATCACTTCTCTCCCTGTTACCACTGTATTCAGGAATATGTGTGTTTAAAACGTTGTACCTTCCTTATTATACAAAACTAAGATGTGATAGCTACTTAGGTTTCTCCCACTCTTTCCTTCCTTAACTTTCTTGTATGCACATCTTTTTTTTTCTGCCTCTGTTTCTGCGTGTATGTCTGTGTGTGTGTGTGTGTGTGTGTACTTAAGCAAAAACAACAAATATCAATGACCCTTAGAAAACTTGATGTTAAAATTTAAGTTGGAAACTAAACTTTGCAATTGTCATACATCAGCTACAAGTAGAAATTATGCAGTTAAATAGAAAGTCTACAAAAAGAAATTCCTTCTTTAGAGCAAATAGCAAATCATGGACAACATTTATGGAGGGATTAGGAAAAACAACACAGGAAAGATAGAGTTCCCTGAATGAATTAAATTACATTTTTAATGTTTTGTGAAAAAAAAAGTGAATAAGTTTTAACTCAAGTTTTTCTTACAATTCATTCTCCTATCCCTTTTAGTTGGTGTAAGCATACTTCAAAATCTCCCTGTTTTACATACTACTTGATCATAATCAAAGAAACAGGAAAGAGATTTCATGAAATCCTAACAATGTAACTGAGGTCCTGGTTTTGTGCAAATAATTTACAATGCTTCCTTGAATCCCTATGATAATAATTTAGGTCCCTAGGATCGTGGGCTAATTTAAAGCCCTATGCATCACTTCATAAATGAAGAATAAATACTATACCAGGTAACAGTGTTGTCTTTCTCTTTCAGTCTGTCTTTATGTGAGAAATGCAAGAACTGATTTAATATCTCCATTTAATATGATATTTACAGCACAGCTTTAAGTCCACCTATCCTCATTTATTAATAGGATATCTGGCGGACACTAAAATTCCCTAGTCTTTTTTTGATGTAGGACAGACCTGGATTTGATTCTCAGTATTTTTATTCATTCATGAACATTGACACTTTCTCTGAGTTTGATTTACTACCTGTAAATTGGTAGATTACTATGCTCGTAGAGCTCTGATGTCAGGATTAATGTATTAATGTATGTGGCATCTCATAATGGTGCTTATATACCCCACTACACCATTACTTCCACTCTCTTTTTGCCTTCTTTTTCTATAGAGTCTGAAAAGCCTAACCACTGAGCTACCCAGATTTCCTTGCACCTTGATGTGATCTTACTTCCCAGTTCTGCTTGTGAGTTGTAATTCAATTTCTGGGAACACTTCCCTACTTAGCTCCACTGTGACTTAGGCTTTTTCCCTTCTTCTGGCTGGGAATACAGAAACATCTGAAATCAAAAGACTCCTGCAATAAGAAGGTGCAAGCCCTGTGCTGGGAATGGTGGGGCTTAGAGAAAACAAAAAAACGTAATTAACATCTTGAATGTTTGAACTAATCCTGGGTTGTTGACTCTACATTCTTGTATGGTGAGAAAAATAAAACACTTGCTTGTTTAAGACCCCGTTATTTTTCAGTTTGTTTTTCCTTATGGAAACATTCCTTACTTTTATAATGTGTAAAGGGTCTAGGGATTTTGTTAACACAATTTGTACTTAATAGATTTTAATCTCCTCCCAACCATCCTACTGATTGTGAGTGCAAGAGGTACAAACAAAATACAAACTAATGAAAATTAGATGGCTCTCCATAGTACACACTTAGGTTTAGAAAGGGGCAGCTTGTTTCTTTGAAGAGCCAAATGTAAGAGTCGTGGGAACTCACAGGGCAATCTTTACAATATTCAACCATTTAAAGCAGAATATTGCTGCTTTAAACATCACAAAAATCAATCAAATTCCCTAACTCATTAATAAATCATGAGCACTTTAACACGGAGATGAAACAGAAGGTTCAGGAGCCTAACTATAGAATGGTTTGACAAAGACTTATGCAGAAATTTTGCAAGAAAAGAAATGTATTGTGAAATAAAACCACCTAAACCTGTAGAGGGAAATACAAGGTTTTAAAACCCAAATATTTTCGAACTTTAAGGTGATGTGCTGTGATCTGTAAATAAACTAGTCTATTGATAATTATATTGCCTGGCCTCTTGAGACCTAATTTTAAAGAGATATCATAATTCTTATAACCTGAAAAGAAGAAAAATATTTAGACATCATTAGATCTTTTAAATGAAGCATGTTTGTCTCCCTTTCCTTGTGTCTTGATATTAAGGGTATTTATTTCTTTGCTTTTATTCAACTTTTTAAATATTTGATAGTAAGCTATAATATCATCAGTCTGTTTGTTGATAAGAAGGTCTTGAATAAAAGTTGACTGAGTCCTTCATTTAGAGAAGGGGTTGTTCTCTATTTCATTTCCCAACAACCCCCCGTTTTGTGACACCAACCATCATTGATATCCAGGCCTCTTTTCTTTTGGAGAGGCCTTTGTTGAATCTTGTCAAGGGAACCAGGCTGCAAGCAAATACATGGTTTTCTGTTTCAGTGGCAATTCAATTTATTGTGCATCTTAACATATAAGGAAACCAGTCACTTGAATATTCACTGTGAGTTTTTCCAGTTTCTACAATGTGCTATCATAACCCACATAAGTGTATTTCTAGCTTGGTGCTCACATTTATATAACATCATTGTCAACAGGAACCTTCATCTCTAGTTTTCTTTCTAAGAGACAGACATAAAGGATCAAGATAAGACGTTGTTTGTTCTTTTTCTTCTCACAAAAACGGTGAATAATAGAATGGATTGCAGAACGTAATTTTAGAGGAACTTGATATTAGAATTTGAAAAAATTAAGGAAGATGGTGAAGGACTTTTTTATTTATTTATTTTTTTAATATATGCTTTTAAAGAGAGTCGGGGAGAGAGAGAGACATAGATCAATGTTTATTTAGTCTTTCATGTGACCTTCATTGCTCTGACACTTCGTTGTATACACCGTGTTCGGGTTTCAACCCGTGTAATCGCGTGTGCCAAGCAAGTTCTGGAATCGCTGAGCCACCCCTCCAGCCCCAAAGGTCTTATTTTTAATCCTTATAATGTGACAAGCACATCTTTTGTGCACTATATCATTTCATCCTAAAATAAATTACATAAGCTGAGATGAATAATACTATAATCTTTACATGTGTACCTTTTAGAATGCACTTCTGCAGGTAGGAGATCACCTGATTAACAATAAACCAGATAGCAACTTCTCTTCTCACCATTAACAGAATGTCTGAATGGTCATTCCAGTGCTACTTCATCAACTCAAAAAATTCCACTGATGAGTCTTATTATTCTCCAGCTTTCGACTCCATCAGCCTGTGTCACAGCCCTTCATCTCCTTCGTGTCTGTTCACAGGACGACTGCAGGGAGCCCAGAGGCACATCTCCCCACTGGTTCCAAAAGCAGGAAGCAAAGTAGGGCAACAAGGCTTTTCCCAACTGCAGCTCTGGCTCTGTATCAGCAATAACACCCGTTTGTAAAGACTCAGACTTTAGATCTTTTTATTTATTTATTTTTTAATGGAGAGAACTTTATTTTGATTTTTTAAAATTTACTTTCACATTACAATTATTACATAATTATGGATTTCATTGTGACATATTCCTATTTACACAGAGAGTAATTTGGATGATTTCATTTTCCACTTTTTGATTTTCCAGTTGATCATAATTTAGCCTCACTTTTAGCTCCCCTCTCTCATTGCCTTGATCCCCTATCTCCATTCTACTGGTTTCCTTTCTATTTTCATGAGATCTCTCCCCTTTTTATTTTTCCTTTTCTCTAGATGGCTTCCACATATGGGAGAAAATATATGGTCCTTGACTTTCTGAGTCTGGCTTACTTTGGATAACAAGATGCTCTCAAGTTCTATCCATTTTCCTGCAAATGACATAATTTAATTATTATTTATGGCTGAATAAAGCTCTATTGTATATGCATACCCCATTTTCTTTGTCTATTCATCTATTGATAGACACCTAAGCTGGTTCCATACCCTGGTAATTGTCAATTATACTGTTATAATCATGGGTATGTGAGCAATGCTACAGTAAGCTTTCTTGCTTTTAAGATATGGTGATATGGCCACCCTTATTCCTGTTAGAAATTTTAGAATGACAGTTACTCAGTTGCATACTGTGAGATGAATAAGAGGGAAGAAAAGGATTGGTAATAGCTAACTAGTAATTTTAGTAATTGTGTCTTATGTTTTGTTCTCTACATTATATAGAATTTTTTAATGTAGATTTTGAATTTAATTATTCCTTTCATAATGTTGAGTAAAATTGTGTTTATCATGTATCAAGATAAGCTAAATCTTCCTCAATAATAACTTATCTGTCTCTAATGTTTAATAAAATTTTTCCCTATTTCACTAAACTACATCTCTAGCCCTTCTTATTCTTTATTTTGAGATCGGGTCTGGCTAAATTGCTCAAACCCTGATCCTCCTGTCTCAATCTCCTGAGTACCTAGGATTATAGTCATATACTACAGCCCCCAGTTCTAGAAACAGCTTTTCAGATACACAGACTAAAATATAATTATATTAGGAAGGGGGAAATGAAACATGCATAAAACTACATGTTTACTAATGGATTTATGTGGTATCTTCTATAATTTCTAAAAAGTAAAATCAATTTAAATTTGTCATTTTATCAGCTACCTTGCTAATTTTAATAATTTCAATATTTTTCTATAGATTTTAAAAATGATTTCTATATCAACAATCATTAATGTACAGGTTATTTTTTTCTTTCTTTCCAAGGTTCTCTATCTTCTTGCATTGGCAAAACCAGTTCAACTTTTAGTAGAAATGAAGATCATTGAAACCGTTATGTATCAAATTCTGCATCACCCAAATTTGTTGAGTGTGATTCTCGGTACTTGTGAATGTGAAGTTTGGAAATAGTTTCTTCGAGTATATAATAAAGTTAAAGTGAGGTTTTCAGGATATAACTTAACCTGAAGGGCAGCATTGACTAAAAGAAGAGACACATGCACATTTAAGACAACAGTGTGTGAAGATGGAGGCAGGGACTGGAGGGATGTATCTAGAAACCAAGGTACACCAAATATTTCTGGTGACATTAGAAACCAAAGAAAGACAAGGACAATACATTCCCCAATAAATTCTCCCTAAGTCCTTCAGGGATGTAGCCATGCCAACAACTTGATTTTGGAATTCTTGCATCCAGAATTGTGAAAGAATAAAAACCTATTGTTTACAGCCCTGCAGTTTGTGATACTATGTAACAGAAAATACACGTCAACCTTTATAGAATTTATGGAAATGTTTCTAAAATTGTACTATTAAGAATATGTTAGTGGGCTGGAGAGTTGGCTCAGTGGTTATGGTGCTTGCCCAGCATGCAAGAGGACACGAGTTCAAACCCCAGCATCCCCATACACAATAAGGTGTCAGAGCAAGGAAGGTCACATGAAAAACTAAATAAAATTGATTCTGTCTCTCTCTCTCTCTCTCTCTCTCTCACTGTCTCCCTTTAAAAAACAAAAAGAATATATTAGTTTTGACAAACACCAGAGTATTAATGGTTGCCAACAGAAACCTTAAATGACTGCTGAATTAGTGCTGGGAAGCCAGATATTTACACTGCCTGAACATGTCTCTCCACAAAGCACATAAGGGAAAGTGATCAACTTTCAGAAAATGTGGCAGATGCTACCACAGTCTAGTGGTCAAGTTAGCACCCCAGGGCATCATGAGCTTCCAGATATGGCAACATGAGAAGGTGACAGCAAATCTTTCGCAAATTCTTGCTAAAAACTGAAGACAAAAATCATGAGAAACATTGAGCAAACTCAAATTGAGGTACATTTTGTAAATTAAATACTCATCCTGAAAATTGTCAAGATCATGAAAGACAAAGAGAGGCTGATGAACTGTCCCAGATTGGAAAAGGCTGAGGAGATATCAAAAGAAATCCAACATGTGATCCTGGATTACTAAAAGAAAGTAACATTAATAAAAGTAATATTAGTGAAACAATTGGTGAGATTTGAACCAAATCTATAAATTCAAACTAGTCAATGAATTTGTAGGTTAGTTGGAATAATGAATTTATGATTTTTTTGTATTGATAATATACTGTGACCATATAAAATGTTAATATTTAAGTAAGTAAATGAACTAGTTTTGGTAATATTTTTACATTTACTATAATTATGCAATTTTTTAAGAGAGAAGGACAGAAAGAGAGAGAGAGAGAGAATCAATTTTTTTTATTGAGGTTTTCACATGGCCTTTGCTGCTCCAACACTTAGTTGTGTACGTGGGTGCTGGGGTTTGAACCCATGTACTCGCATATGCCAGGCAAGTACCATAACCACTGAGCCACCGCTCCAGCCCCTTATGCAATTATTTTAAAATTGAAAGCTAAAACCAGCATTGCATTAGATATAGGATACTGGAGGTATTTTTTAAAAGTATAAGAAAATTACCTTCTAATAACAGTGTTCTAGGATTTTTTTTGGTTTTTATTTCTTTAATCATGAATATGGGGACTGGAGCAGTGGCTCAGTGGTTATGGCGCTTTCCTTGCATGTGCGAGTATGCGGGTTCAAACCCCAGCACCACGTGCACAATGAAGAGTCTGAGCAATAAAAGTCCATGAAAAACTAAATAAATAGTTGATTCTGTCTTTCTCTCTCTCTCACTGTCCCTCTCTCTTACAAAAAAATCATGAATGTTCTCTATCACTCCTCATTGACTGATGTAATGATTTTTATTGATACATTTACATAAATGCTTGCTCTTAATAATTTTATAATTGCTAATTCACACTAGAATAAAATCAAAGTGATTGGAATAGACTTATCTGTATTTCACCTACAATTTTATTTACTATTATTTCATTGGGACATTTTTAGTTGTATTGACGAATAAATTAGAGGTGTAATTTTCCCTTTCCATCTTATTTCCAAATGGTTTTATGACAACATGATACTATTCTAAAGCTATGAGTGAGAAAATTCAACTCCTCCTTTCCTCAGTTACAAATTTTTAGGACTACAGTCAACTTATCTCTGAAAATCAGAAAGGAATAGCTACAAATTTCTCAGGGAATAATTTTGTTGTTATTTTTAGCATTTCTACATATTATGATTTACTTATTATTTTAAGATTGTAGACTTTTTATTTCTGCTTCAAGAAGAATGATTTAATATTTTTTTCCATTTCATTTAAGAATTTAAATCCAGGGTATAAAACAAATTTTATTTACTTTAAAAATATTAAATCTCTGTTGTATTTCTATTTAAATTCTCGTTTATAAAATATTTCATCCATTGATTCTTTCTTTAAATGTTTATTCTCTTAATATTTTCTAATAATTATTTCTCTTACTTTCTTAATCCTTTCTATTGTAACTTTACTTTCAAGCTTTTTGTTTTTAATTCCTGCTCATCATCTTCTTCCTTCCATTATATTTATTCTTATTTTATTCTTTTCATATTGCATTTACTTATCTAAAAATTTATGTGTCCAATTTCTGTTCTAAACACTAATTTATTGCAGCTCACATGCTTTGGTGAGAGATAGTTCAGTCACCTTTTAGTTGTAAAAAATTCCTTTAAGTTCTGTTTTACTACCCTGCCTGAGGCCCATGAGTTATTCAGAAATGTTAATCTAATTTCTATAACCATCCAAAGAGAAAGGCAGGAGGGTGGTGTTACATGCCTGCGGAAGCAGAGGTTGGAAGGTGTATAGGACTTCTGAGGTATTTCCCAGAGACAGATGGGGCCCTACTAATTCTTATCTATTTGAATGAGACTGGTCTCTATGCTGGATTAAGGGTTTTTTTTGTTTTGTTTTTTGTTATTGTTGTTTTTTTCCCTGTTTGTTTGTTTCTATGGAATAGAATATGAGAAGTTTGAGACACGAAATGCAGGTGGCATCTGAAAACTGGGAAAGCCGAGGAATAATCTCCCTGGGGCTATTCTGTGAATACCTTATCTTCTGCCCCATAGGATTTGCTTTAGATTTCTGACTTCTGGATTGGTGATATAATAAATCTTTATTATTTTTTTAAGAGAGAAGGACAGTGAGAGAGAGAGAGAGCGTGTGCATGAGAGAGACAGAGATAATCAATTTTTATTGAGTTTTTCACATAGCTTTCGTTGCTCCAACACTTAGTTGTGTTGGGTGCTGGGGTTTGAACCCATGTACTTAAGCATGCCAGGCAAGTGCCATAACCACCAAGCCATCACTCCAACCCCAAATCTTTATTGTTTTAAATCACTTAGTTTGCAGTAATCCATTAGAGAAACAATAGAGAAGTATGCATTCATCCATAGGATTTATAAACAACACTTGCCTAAATTGAGGGCATCTCTTCTAACTTCTGAGCAAGTATGACTGGGAATGAAGATAACTGGTTTGCAGAATGCCTATGAGTTATCCAAGGCAAAGGGCATTTCATGGAGGAATGCTTGAGATGAAGAAAAGGCTTTTGGAAAAGGGAAAAGGTACTTGTGAAAAATATAAGTTGCTTAAGAGCTTGGAGACATGTAGATTTTCCAGAATTCTTGTATTCAGGAATGTTCAGAGAGATCTGAAAAGTAGCATAAGATGAGGCTAGTGAGTAAGCTGCACAGAATATAGAGTAGGAAACATTTTCAAGATGCACAATCAAGGATGTCTGGCTTTATTTTAAGAGCTTTGTGAAACCACTGATGGCTTTTTAATAAAGTAGATAAGGATAGTTTGTATTTTTATTTCAATTGAACTATTTATCTTTATGTCATGAACCCCTTACCATCTCCTGTCAAATATTTCCATAATTTTATTTACCACCCATTAAAAGCATGCATTGGAATATATAATTTAGGTCATGATAATTTTAGGATATCACCCTATTATGCATCTGCAATAATACTCTATGCTATTTCAGTGCGTTATACAGTGAAATACTATACTCAAATGCTCATATTTCTCAGTACTGGATAAGAAGTTTAGGTAATTAATGAAAGTCAGTTAATTTTTCACATCAATGTAATCAATAAAAGTTAGATGGACTCAATATTTCTTCTTGCCCTTTTACCCATCCCAAATGTAAATAGAGATAAAAAAGAAAAATCACCATTATTAAAAACAAATTTTCTAGAAGTGAACTTAAAAATCAATGCACCCCTTATGAGAGTCATGGTTTGAATTTTATTCTCAATTAAGTTCAATCTAAAAATGAACTTAAAATGACAGTTGTAAATGTATGGAAAAGAAATCATATATAATAGTGATTTGATTTTAAAAGCCCAATGATATTAGCTGATTAAAAAGTATGAGGAAAGAATGAATTGACCTATAAAATTTCTGGTATATTTCCCAGAGACAGATGGGTCCATACTCATTCTTATCTATTTGAATGATACTGGTTGAGGTTAGATTGAGGTATTTTTTGAGAATTCGATATTCTCAAATATTCTCATATATTCTATATGTATTATTTTATATGCGCTCTATCAGTTGTATTACAATTTTGAAAAACACAGATCCTCATCACATCCTCAAAGATAGATTTAGAAAGAATAAATAACATTTAATATGGATGAAAATCATAATCAAGCTAAGGAATACACAACCCATATCAAAAGTCACAAATAAAATTAGATGCAACTTTTTTAAAATTATGGTGGGCCCTGATCGTTTTGTCTGTGACAATAAATCTGCTAAAAGAGGACTAAGTCAGGTTGAAGCAGTAGCACTTAAGTTATAAGTCATTCTTAGTGTAAGAATGATCTGCTTTGCACAGAAGCAATAACATTTTTCTTTATTTGAAGTATGTCTTCATGTTTTATCTGAAAGATTTACATTCCCAAAGGAATATTTAAGTACTACAACCAAATCATACAAATGTAAGACATCATGTCCAGTCTCAGAGATAGAAACCAGATCCTGAATTCAAAAGGTATATGACTAGTTCTTTCAGATGATTCTTTGTCCACCAACTCCAATTTGAACCCATATCTCTCATGAATCTAAGTATTTTCCTTCTTCATGATGGATTTCTAAAATGGGATTTTGTTACTTTTCATATCATAGAATTATTAAAAAGTCCTTAAGAGAAAGATTAAGTATAACAGCCTTCACACATGTTATGGTAGAATGTGAAGTGTCCCCCTAAACTTCAGGCGTGACCATTCGAGAAGGCTGATGTGAGAGTTCTGGGTTAGAAAAGCCTTAGCCCAATCAGTGCGGTGACCCTTTCAACGGATTAACTGGCAACTGTAGGCTGGTAGGAGGTGGTCATTGGGGATGTGCCTTTGGGTATATATTCTGTATCTGGCAGGAAGCTGCTCTCTCTGCTTCCTGATGGAAGCCTTGGCCCTTTGCTTGCTTACTGGAGCCTTGCTGCCGTCAAGGTTTTTCTCTCTCACCTTGAGCCCTGAGGCTTGGAGCCTGCCTCCTGTGGACTGAGACCTCTGAAACTATGAGCCCCTAAATAAACTTTTCCTCCTAAAATTGTTCCTGCCAGGTTGTTCAGTTGCAGCAGCGAACAATGTGACTAAGACAGCACCGGACAGTTTCACCATTTATATTTTGGCTCCTTTGTGAATTTCAGATTGAAATCATGATGCTGTGTCTTATGAGACAACCCATATGTGATCTTTACCACTAAGATCACTGTAATCTTAAGGTCTTTACGAAATTTACGATATTGGAAACCAAAAGTTCTCCTAAGATAAAAACCTAGTATCTGCAAGAGTTGAAATTAGCATATAAATTATACTAATCTCACAAATCTGAACTGGCTAAAATACCTCTGAATAAAGGGATGTAAATTCTGGATTTCTATCAAGAAGTTTATGTTACTTTAAAATATTTTATTCCAATAGAAATCATGGTGACAATATATTTTTGTTTTGCTGTTTTAATTTGTGAATTCTAATTCACTCATTGACACATAAAATTTTTGGAGGTACTAATGGTGTATCATGTGGTATTTCCATATACGTAAATGTGTGCAGTGTTAAAATCAGTGTAAATATACCTATCACCTCAATTTTTTTTAAGAGAGAGGGATAGTGAGACAGAGAGAGAAAGAGAGAATCAATTCTATCCAGTTTTTCATTTTGGTTTTGATTGCTCAGACACTTCATTGTGTACATGGTGCTAGGGTTTGATCCTGCGTCCTTGCACGTGCCAGGCAAGTGCCATAACCACTGAGTCACTGCTCCAGCCCCACATTATAACTTCTTACTCCTAAGTATAGCTTAGTATGACATTTTTACTGATATTTTTAAATATTCCATCGCATTGTTAGTAGGTTTAATCGCTTATATTTATTTCTCTTTTTATAAATGTATTCCAGAGTATTCCATTAAATAAGTGACAGTGAGGTTAATAGACTCTATTTAGTTTCCTAAAGTGTTTTCCTGAAACATTTAGGTATCATTGCATTTAATCCAATTTTAAAGATAATGAAACATTGAACATATTATAAACCATTTTCACCAGATGGACATTTTCAGTGGCCAACATGAAAAAACAATGTATGTCTTCTGAGCCAAGAAAACTGTAGATTTTAAGGTGCCCTTACTTCTCCATTTGCATAATGCTCACTTTTAATAAGCAAATATTTGCCAATTTACTTTTAACCCTCAGTATGCTTACTTGTAAGGACAAGGGTTATATATAGTTAAGTTCCCTGAAAGGACACTAGACCTGAATGGGAATTAAGCCCTTCTTAAAAGGTTAATTAAGCCCTTCTTTAAAAGCTTCCTAACTGTGTATCCAGGAGAGTAAAATAAGTTCTTGAAAATTAGTTGTGATGTTCTTTATAAACCAACTAGACTGGAAATAATTATACTTCTAGTCTTTCTTTTCATTTATTCTGTGATATTTATCCATATAAATTATATAAAATCAAGATATTTTTGATTATAAGAAATTATAATAATGGAAGTAGTTACTTAAAACAGTTTAAACTGATGCATAATTCAACTGTAGAAATGATAAGACTGGGATTGGGACAATTAGGTTCAAATATCACTTTATCATGTCTAATTTCATTTGCATTTTTGTTTTCTGCAATATTTGACTATCATCGCAGCGAAACTTAGGTAACCCGATCTCTCGTCTTCATTTTATAAAGTCATCAAAAAATCCAAAATATCAACACAATTCTTGGTGCAATAATTAAATTCAGCAGTGAGTAAATAAATTAGGATTCCTTTTGTTGAAGTACCAAAATGATGAGATTTGCTATTCTAAAAAACAAAAATCACTTGCATTGTAAGAATCCATGAAGTTTCTGTTGAAAAATATATTTTAAAAAAAGTACATATTAAAAAGTACACACTTTATTGTGTTTCTCATTGGGGAAATATTTTTTGGGAAATATGAATAAAAGAGTATTAATATGACTCAACAGACCAAGTAGATGAGGATACAGGCATGTTTCTTATACCAGTCATTTTTTTAAATGGGTGAAGGGAAACCATGAAAAACTATTTTGGAGTAAAAAAATTAATTGTAAAATTTAGATGGTGGCAACATAAAAATCCGAAAGGAAAGTTAAATAATCTAAGAAAACCCTGTAACCATACTACCAGAGCTGAAGAAAAACCTGGGGGCATCTGCAAGCAAAGCGTGTCCAAATGCTGCAGTGGGTCCACGCATTGCGGGCAGAATACGATTCAATGGAAATGTGCTAGCCCTTCGTGACAGTCTCTCCGTTTTAAGGAGAATTTCTTGTGATGGACTCGATTTTGCTATTAATAAGCAGGGTTGGCAGTTCAGATGGAATACTGGCAGTAAAGCTTGGATGAATGAAGAGTAACAGGTACCTGTTTCACCTATTTCTCTCATCACCACTAAAACCTGATTTCCTTCAGAGTGTCATGATAATCCTTCTATTTGTCTCCTAAACTTCCTGCAGTTTCTTCTTGGTCAACTGTAACTTGGAACCATACAGGGAAGGGTATCCTAAGAAGTTTAGTTATTAGCATAATCAAGTTGACAAAAGTATAATCTAACATATTACTCAACAATGAAACACATATTTTGACCACTTGGACATGAAATAGAAGCTATAGTTTTCTTTTTATTCTATAAATTCATAAAACAATGGACAGTTTTTTTTTGAAATGGTGTCCTGGAGTATTGTTTCAAGAGTATTAATAATAATGTAAAGGATCAAAGAGGATAGAGCTTAAATAATTGTGTGTGGGAAATCCAGTGTTAAATGAGGTTTAAACAAATATTTAATTTCAACTTTCTGAGACAAATTGACACTTTAATATTTATTTTAATTCTGTAAGAAAAGGAAATAGAAAATAGTACAAAGAATTTGGTTAAATAATTTGTTCATATAACTAGTTTTACTCTCAGTAATATCTGAGAGGATGGCATTTTTATAAACTGAAGATACTAATACAAGTTTTCACCTACACTTTTTTACTTCTCTGTTTTGAAAACTAAATTCTCTTTCCTTAATATTTGCACTTTTGGGGATTGAACCCAGATCCTTTTTCATGCTAGGCAAATACTTTATCGCTGAGCTACAACCCCTGCCTTAGTAAACCTGTCTTAACATGAAGAAATCAAAAAGGTGATGACTTTCCAGAATTTCCAATGATCAATTGACATTTCCAGATTGTCCAAGAAGTAAAGAATGGATAGTATCATGCAAACAAACCTACCATTTTAAATAATCAACAATGTTTAAAGGTTCCTTCAGACATATACAGAGTAGAATTCTTTCTTTATACTTGATTCATGATATTTATATGATTTCACTCAGGTGAAGAGTTGGCAGAATCATGCTGAAATTATTCATAAAGTTATTAGTAAAAGTCCACAATAATGCCCAGTTTTTAATCACATTGTATATCATTGTAATCAAAGGTAGAAAGACATCGTTTAAGAAAAAAATATTCAAGAAATGGGATTTCAGTGGATAAAATGTTATTATTTATAAAATTAATTTTAATTTTAGCCCATATTTTTATTTTATTGAGACTAACCACAGATGTCACATTTTATACTTTAGAAAGACATTAGCAAAAAATCCCTAATATATGATCTAAATAGCAAGACAGTTTTAGGAATCCAATATTTTAAAAATTGTATTATGTAATACCCCAAATCCAATGTGAGTGAGAGCTTGGAAGCGGCACTATGGAAGCAGGTGTTAAGGAGGTCAATTTTTAAAGCTGTTTAGTTAGTTTCTGCATATATCAAAATGAGTGTTTAGAAAATTGATACTATGAAAATGTCACAAATCCTGGGATTAGATAAAATGAAAACAATCTTGAATAAAATTTACATAGGTAAAATTTTGTCATCTTTATATTCTCAGAAGGATTGATTTTTTTTTCCCCTATTAATCATCATAGGTTCTTTAAATTCTACCAGGACTTCTCTGATAATTGACAAATTTTTACCTGCCCCTTTTATTACTGTTTATTGCTATTGAAAACAAAATTAGCTTGAAAAATATAAAAATAAAATGTGTATTTACTTATAGATACTATATATGTATGATCATAGTAGTTGTGTAACACTTTATAGTACAACATATTGGACATATTTACATATAATTTGTTCATATAATGTGGTAATGTGTAACTGACATTTGAACCTCGCTTTTGGGCAATTGATGCTATTTAACTAAATTGTAACAATTGAAGTTTGTGCATGTTAAAAGTATGCAAAGCAGTGAGGAAGATGAATCTCTCCATGAAGCAGAATGCCAATGAAGGGAGAAGTGCTCTTCTGCAAGGTGCACGAACAGCTAAATTTCACTGAAACTCTTTAGTAGAAAAACAAGGAAAACTAGAAACTCTGAAGCTTGGATACAATAAACAAGAAAAATCATGAGTTCCAGCAAGTCCAGTTGCAAGGACCATGAACCAATGATTGTCCTGCTTGTTTGGCCCAGAGAGAGAGAAGAACATACCAAATACAGGAAGGACAACTTGACATGCAGAATCCTGCTATCAGAGGGCCCCCTCTCCTCCGTTGAACCCGGGTCCACTTTAGTGCACATAACATAGACATGTCTCCAAAGTGGCTGTGGAGAGCTGGGAAATCACCATCTTGAGAAAGAGGTTAGTCCACACAGTTGCTCCTAGAGCCCTAAGTTCTGGTCAGATGTTGCCCCAGGTGCCACCAACCACTCCAGGAATCCTGTGATCTGACTGCCTCAGGCAATGCAAGTTTGGGATGAAGACAGCCCCTGGAGCTGCAAGTTCTGACTGCCTGGGGTCCCATGGGTTCAGGGTGGAGATGATCTCAGGAGGTGTGCATTCCAGGCAGGAGTGCATCTAGGACACCAAAATTTTGGTTCAGAGAAACTGCCAGGAACCATGCACCTTTGAGACTGGCAAAGGTCACAGGAACCATAAGGTTGGGGTAATATCTGCCATTAGGTGTCAGTAGTTCAGGGTGGCCATGCCCCCAGGATCAGCAAGCTGTCCTCACAGATACCCTGGGATCCACATTATTGCCAGCAACTGCCAGATTCCTGGATGAAGTGGGGCAGGAGTCTGGGCAGGCAGTCACAAAAGTGCCTGGTGTCTCAACCCAGGAAAACCAAAAGGTGGTATTCACCATAGCAGTGACAGTGAAGGACTGCACCCCCTTCACATGATAAGAATACTGGTATTATTCCTGGGAATGTGACTTCCAGCTGAAAATAACAAAAGCCAATCCCTTCAGCATCCTCATCCTGGAAGTGCCTCCACTCAGGAGCCAGATGTGATCATCAACCCATGCTATCTATTTTGAACTCCTCAGTAAAAATAGCACACAATACTCCCCATTTTCCATTAAAAAGTTGTTTTTTGTTTTGTTTTCTATGTTATGTTTATTTTTTGGCTCTTGTTTCCTTTGCTTTGCTGTGGTGTGCTTTTGTTTTCATTTGTGTTCTTTAGACCACCTATATAGCCTCCTAGGGGTGAGCTTATCTGCTGCTGACTACTTTATGCATTGGCTGTACATATTGACCTTTTCCCTTATGTTGTGACATTGGAAATTGTAAAGGTTGATAATAATTCACAGGTCAGGAATCCTGCTGTTGAACTGTACTATCCAAACTGTACTTTCACCCAAATAAGTGAAGAGATAAAAACTGCACAACCCATCAACAAAATCCCAAAGTGAAATAACAAGTGAGAGATCCTGGGCCCTATTCCTTGGCACTGAAAATGGAAAAAAAAAATGGGAAATAATTCTCCTCCTCAAATCCACACCTCCCTGCCAAGGATTCTGTGGTTAAGGACATGGATGAAAACTTAAAAATAAGTAACAACAAGCTGATTTCTTAAATGATCAAAGAAGTAAAAGTAGATATAAATAAGAAAGCAATTATATGAGTTGAAACACCATTTTAATAAAGAATTAGAGACACTGAAAAAAGTCATAATAGAGCCCTTATAAATGAGAAACTCAGTCAACCAAATTAAAATCTCAGTGGAAGATATTAATATCAGAGTAAACTGTAGAAAATAGAACTTCAACTCTCCCCAAAGAATATCAGATAAGGAAAACAGGCTGAGTAATGTTGAACACAAGGGGGATAGACAAGAAAAAAACTTTCTGATGATGATCAGAATTTCCAAGAAGTATGGGGTAAAATCAGAAGAAATAATCTGAGAGTGATTGGGATAGGGTAGAACATCGAACTACAAACAAATGGCATAAAGAAACTTCTTCATGAGATAATAAAAGATTTCACCACATAAGAATAGAACTAGATATTCATAGTTAATAGACCTATAGGAACCAAATAGACCTAACCAAATGAGAAACTCATGGATACACATCATATTCAAAATGCAGAAAACAAGGAAAGAATATTAAAAGCAGTAGGAGAAAACCACCAAGTCACATTCAGAGGCAAGCCATAAAGGATCACTGTGGATTTCTCAAATCAGACCATAAAGGCAAGGAGAACATGGTATAAAATTTTTCAAATATTGAAAAACAAATATTTGCCAAACAAAACACAATACCCAGCAAAGCTCAGCTTCAAATTTGATGGGGAAATAAAAGCTTTCCATGATAATAACAAACTAGCAACTTACATGAACACAAAACCAGTTCTACAGAGAATACTCAAGGACAAACTTCAAACCCAGGAACAGTCAAACAACTCCAAAAGCCCATAATCAGAGGAAATTCAATAAAAAAATAGCTCACAAAAATATATATAGGATGGCACAAAATATAGCAAAGATCACAATGCCAGACAAACAAAATCACATATCTATTCCAACACTGAATATGAATGGATTCAATGCCCCAAGAAAAAGGCATTAGCAGAGTGGATGAAAAAAATGAAATCCAACAAAATGCTGCTTACCTTCCTATAGCCATAGGAAGGTACAGATTGAAGATAAAAGGTTGGGAAAAACCTACCATGATTATGGCCCAAAAATTCAAGCCAGTGTTGCATACTCTTATCTGACAAGTATTTTTTGATCAAAAATTATTCAGAAGAGATGAGGAAGGTCACTACATCTTATGAAGGGAATGCTATATCAAGAAGATGTAACCAGAGTTAACACTAATGCATCAAACTCCTATGCTCTCAAATATGTCAAAAATTACTCCATGACATTAAACCACATATAATTCACCATACAATAATATTGGGGAACTATAATACACTTTTGTCACAAATATTTACATCATCAAAACAAAAAATCAACACAGAAGTCTCCAGTCTAAACAACTCTATACATCAAATGGACCTAACAGATATCTAAAGAATATTCCATCCAAAATCAGCTGAGTACTTTTTATCAGCTCATGCATCTTTTTCCAAAATAGATTGTATCTTAATCCACAAAGGTAATCTTAGCAAATACAAAAAGTTCATATAATATCATGTATCTTATCAAACCACAATGGTAGATGTAGATCTCAGCAATTAACAGCAAGGAAAATAACAGAAAGTATAAAAATACATGGAGATTGACTAATACCCTCTTAAATGAACAACAACAAAGTGGAAATGATAACAGAATCAAGAACATCTTTGAAATGAATGAAAATGAAGGCACAACATATCATAACCTCTGCGACAATATGAACGTGTTCTCAAGAATTAATTTTATAACACTGCGTGCCTTCATCAAAAAATCTCAAGAGATCTCAAAAATAAACTTATGATGCAACTCAAATCTTGACAAAAAAGAAGAGTAATCCAATCCCAAATCCAGAAGATAGGAAATAACCAAGATCAGATCCAAAATCAATGGAATTCAGAATAATGACAAAAAATATACAAATAATCAATGAAACGAAAAGTTGGTTCTTTGAAAAGATAAATAAATTTGACAGAACCATAGCCGACCTCAACAAAATAAAGAATTAAATGAAGCAAATACACAAAATCTGAAGTGAAAATGAACACATCACCACTGACTCCTCTGAAATCTAGAAGATTATCAGACACTATTTTGAAAAGTTATATTCTTCCAAGTTGGAGAATCTGGGAGACGTGGATAAATATCTAGACAAATACAACATTCCCAAATTTGATACAGGAAGATATTGAACAGCTCTATAGACCAATATCAGGTAACAAAATTGAAACAACAACCAAAGCCCTTCCAAAAAAGAAAAAAAACAAAAAACAAAACAGAATCTAATGGAGTTTCAGCTGAGTTCTACCAGAACTTTTCAGAAGAATTAACACTTCTCCTTAGTAAGCTCTTCCATAAATTTGAAAGGGACAGAACCCTACCAAACACTTTTTATGAGGCAACCATAACCCTGATACAAAACCCAACGAAGATACATCAAAAAAAGAAAACTATAGAGTAACATCCCTGATGAACGTGGATGCAAAAATCATTAATAAAATCCTATCAAACCATGTAAAAAACAAATCAAAAAGGTAATGCATCATGATCAAGTAGGTGTTACTGCAGGTATGGAAGGCTGGTTCAACATATGCAAAGTAATAAATGTAATACATCAGTTAAATGGAATTAAAACAAAAACCATATAATCATCTCAATTGATGCAGGAAAGACCTTTGACAAAATTCAACACCCATTTATACTCAAAACTTTTGAAAAATATAGAGATGAGAATGTACCTTCACTTTGTCAAGGCTGTTTATGACAAACCCACAGCCAACACTGTACTTAATAGAGAAAGCATTCCCACTAAACTTGGGAAGAAGAAATGGCTCTCCATTCTCACCACTCTTATTCAATTTAGTCCTCCAAACATGAGCCAGAATAATCAGAGAATAGAAGGACATGAAACGAATTAAAATAAGAAAAGAGGAAATTAAGCTATCTCTGTTTGTCAATCATATAATCCCATACCTAGAAGACCGAAAAAACTCTATCAGAAGACCTCTAGAGCTTATAAATGAATTCAGCAAAATGGCAGGATAGAAAATCATCACCCATGAATCAACAGTTTTCCTATATTCCAACAGTAATTCTGCTGAAGAAAAAATCAGGTACTCCATTCATTCACAATAACCACAATAAGATTAAAATATTTGGGAAATAGTCTAAGACAGGAAGTAAAAACAATGAAAGCTATCAAACATTGAAGAAAGAAATTGAATAAGACCTGAGAAGATGGAAAAACATACCATGTTCTTGTTAGTCAGATTTCAATAGAGTTAAAATGGCCATTCTGCTGAAATCATACAGATTCAACACAATCCCCATCAAGATACTAATGCTATTCTTCAAAGATACAGAAAACCAATACTCAAATTCATTTGGAACAATAAGAAACCAAGAATAGCTAAAGCACTAGTAAGCAAAAAAACAAGCAAACAAACCAAAATGAGATAGGAGAGATCACAATACCTGACGCGAAATTATATTATAGAGGTGTAGTAACAAAAACAGCATGGGGTTGGTATATAATAGGCAGGAAAACCAATGGAATACAATAGAAGACAGAATTTTAGCCATCTGATATCTGAAAAAGTGGACAAAAATATAGCTTAGAAGAAAGATGTCCTGTTCAACAAAAGGTGCTGAATGAAGGGGACAGCCATATGCAGACAATTTAAATTAGATCCTTATCTCTCATCCTGCACAAAAGTCAAATCTAAATGGATCAAAGAACTAGGAATTAAACCAGCCACCATACAAATATTAGAAGAAAAAAACAGGATCAAAACTCCATCATATTTGTGTAGGCAGCTTCTTCCTTAATAAGACTTCCATAGCAAAGAATAAGAACTAAGAATTATTGCGTGGGATGTCATTAAACTGAAAAGCTTCTGCAAAGCTGAGGAATTAGTCAAGAGTGTCAAGAAAGAACTTACAGAATGGGAGAAAACCATGGCCTGCTACCTCTCTGATAGGGCGCTAGTGTCCATAACATACAAAGAACTCAGAACACTTATCACCAAACACACAAACACTCCAACCAATAAATGGGCTATGGAACTAAATATAACTTTTTAACAGAGGGAGTTCAAAACCAAAAGATATATGAGAAAGTGTTATATGATCACTAGCAATCAGAGGAATAAAAATCAAATTGCATTGAGATTCCACCTCATTACAGTCAGAATGGCAAAAATGAAAACAGGACTAATAACAGATGCTGCAGGGATTGTGAGGAGAAAGGAACACTTACACTGTTGGTGGAATGCAAATTTGTATAGCCACTTTGGAAAGGTGTGTGGAGTGTCCTCCAACAATTATGGGTGGAACCACCATTTGACACAGTTATCCTATTCTAGGTAGTTTCCCAGAAAATTTAGAATTAGCTTATTACAGAGATACAGCTACATCAATGCTTATAGCAGCTCAATTTACAATAGGGAAATTATGGAAATAACCAAGATGCCCTTCACTGGATGATTGCTCTAAAAACTGTGGTGTGTATACAATGGAGTTCTACTCAGCTATTAGAAAGAACAATATTGTGGTTTTGCAGTTAAATGGATAGAAATAGAAAAAGTTATGGTGAATGAAATAAGCCAAACCTAAAGACTTAAGGGTAGAATGTTTTCTCTCATATGTGGAAGCTAGAATAAAACCTAAAATAGGATGAAATTAGTCAAATTTATTTAATAGTAACATATAAGCTGTGGGGAATATAGCTATGAAGGTGGAAAAGGGAGGATAAAGGGAGGGAGACTCAGAAGGGAAAGGGGGGGCTGTAATACTGTAAAGTACAGTAGACTCAAATGAGAACCCCCAATATACCCAAGAAGTTATATAAATCTAGTAATTTCAATGTATAAATTTCATGTACATGGTCATTTATATCTATGTTGTTGGGATTTTTAGCCTCTCGTGTTCCCCCTGACCCACAGGGCAGAAGGAGAGAAGCATGCCCCAACCAAGGTGGCCAAGAGGCAAGGGTCAGCTGACCGCCAGTTCCCAGCCCTCCCTAAGGAGGACAATCAGACAGGTCAGGCAGACCAGTCCCAGCAGGAACTCGTTTATTGAGGAAGTGCTTGTGGTTATAAAGAGTATGGGGACCAACGAAAGGAAAGGTCAGCAAGGGTCGGAGAGCCTATGCAGGTAGCAGTTATTTAACCTATCCCATCAGGGGGTCCAAAGCGGAATCAGGATCTCAAGTTGACGCTCCTGAGTAGGGTGTCGGTAGCCATTTTGGTCCTCAGGAGGCAGGTTTCAGCAAATGAGTTCCTCTTTCTGATGCAACACTCTCAATGCATTGCATGTTGAAGCCCAGCATACAACTTGAGGAAACACAAGATCAGGGAATGGGAGACAGGAGAAATATCTTGAACAGGATGAGGTTTAAGCAACTCTGTCAATATATATGCACGTATAAATGTGAACCAATGAATCCCTTCATTATATAAGATGATGCTGAACTAAAAAACAAAAGTGTGCAAAAGCAAAGACCATGCATGTGTACATGTATGTATGTGTGTGTGTATATATATTGTATATTGTATATTTATACATCTTTTACAGGTGGATCTTAGTGAACAGATGAGGAATCACTACACAAAAAAGAAACAATAGAAGACAAATTATTGGTAAATTTTATAACATGATATTTGTAATTTATAACATTAATATTTGTAAGTGAGAATTTAAAATGCATTGCATGTTTTGTAGAATGTTAACATTACAAAAATGAAGAATCAATGAAAATTTTAAGAATGGAAGAATACATACAAATAGAGCACAAAGAGAAAAAACAGTTGTATTTATATGCAATTAAAATCTAAAGAAAAGATGACTAAATATAGTTTAATGTTGAGAAATTTAAATATCCAAGTTAGATGAAGCAATCAGGATAAAAACAAGAGCACTGTAGGTATAGTCAGAGTCAAACTGCTAAACACCATAGATAAATGCAATATAACAGCAATGAGAAATATTTACTTTATTAAAAGAGAAAGTGTATAATTTAAAGATCTGAGAGTTCATAAACATGCCAGAACAGTGAAATGAAATAAGTTGAAATAAAGAAACTCAGGAAAATAAAATAAAATTTTATATTCATCAATAAAAGTAAAAATTATGAAGGCATTTTCTACAAATTAAAAGCTAGTTCACAGCAGATATTTCTTCTTTTTTAAGGAAATATGCCCTCCCTTCCCTTTTCCCTTTCTTTCTCTATCTCTCTTTACCCCTTATTTTGAACTAGCTTCCTCATATCACACAAAACATTCTACCTTTGTATTTGAGTATGGCATATTTTACTGATCATGTGGAGAGAGGAGGGATGGGATAAGGGAAGAACAGTGGAATGAGTATGACCTAATTTTCATATCCTCTGTACGTGTATGAATATTAATACACCACAGTGAATCTCACTATCATGTATACCCACAAGACACTAACTAGAAAATAATAATAATAATGATAGTTAATAATAATTGAAAGATCAGTAGAATAGGGACAAGGAAACTAGAGACTGGGAGAAGAGAAGGGAGAGGGGAAGATCTGGAGATCAAATTAGAGCAAATTATAAACCATGCTTTCATAATTTTGTCAAAATCAATCCCAATGTTATGTATAACTGGAAAAAAACAATAAAAGGGAAAATAAATAAAAGCTAAGTGAACTTTTCCCTAACACATCTGAAAAAAAACAAATTTTTTTAAATTATTGGCACATCATGTGCATAAAAAACGAAGTTAGTTCTCAAAATCCCAATCTAGAAAATTCAATCATGCATTCTGAAAAAGTCTTAAAGCACATATAGTATAGTAAACATATATTTCAGATTCTATTTTCTTTTGGGTTTGGCCAATACAAGTTCAGTTAATAGAATCTGAGAGGGAAGTAATAGGGATCACTCCTCTGAAAAGATATTATAGAAGGATATGTTTGCCCTTTCTCTCTTCACCTGCGCACAGTGATTCTGGGCATAGATTAATGATATTGAATTCTATAAGGGCAAAGCACCCAAGGGCATTAGTCATCACTTAGGCTCTGCTGCTCTAGATGAGTTCACAATCCTGTAGAAGAGTGTTTGGTTGAGCAATGAAGACTTTTCAAAGACATTAATATTTTTCCATCATGCCTAAACAGATGATACTAAGGGGCATAACTGTTAATAAGGTCTACACATTGTTCCAGGCACCAATGAAGCAAGAATGAAGTAAATGGGTGAAGTTCTCACCTTTAAGCAAACAATCTAATGAAAGACACAGATATAAAACTATAAACAAATTGGTACAGCAATATAAAAATGTAGTCTGAAATGAGGTACTATGTTATCATCAATTTTTTAAATATTTCTTATTATTTATATATGTTTTGGTGCTTGGTATTAAACCCCAGAGTGCTTAACCACTGAGCCACATCCATAAACTGTTTTTATTTTTGATTCTGAGACAGGATCTTCATAAGTTATGTAGGACCTAAGTAAGTTGCTGAGCTTTGAACTTGCAATTCTCCTGTCTTAGCCTCCCGATCTGCTGGGATTATAGGTGTGTGGTACTGTACCCTGTTTATCATCAACCTTTTTCATCTTTTCCAATTAGATTATTATAATATTATACATTATATTTTCATGTTACATTTATTTGATCACTAATAAAATAAAATGTTTAATATGTTCAGTTACATTTTCATTTCTTTTGTACATTGACTCTAAATTCTTTGAACCTTTTATTAAAGTTTTAATATTTTAAAATGTTAATATGGCACTTCTCAGTACTGTACATGGTAATTTATTTTGATAGTCAAGTGAATCTTCATTTACTTAATGTTATTTTATGCTACTTTATGAATTTATTAGAATTGTATCTGTTAACACTATTTTTTTTTAAAGAGAGAGGGAGGGAGAGAGAGAGAGAAAGTTATTCTTTTATGTTTTCATCTGGTTTTTGCTTTTCCAGCATTTAGTTTTGTATGTGTTTTTGGCAACTAACCCTGGTGCATGCCAGTCAAGTGCTCTACCAATGAGCTACCTCTCCAACCCCTCAATGCTATATTTTTAAAACATGCTTGATTACAAATCATATAAATATTTGAATTTATGTTTTTTCTTCTGGTTCCTTCATGATAATCATTCTTGAGTTAATTCATAAATCTTTCCCTCTGACACAATGGCAAGCAACATTTGAAGGAGGAACTATACATCAGTGTAGGTTGCAGTAAGGTAGAACTGCAAGAGACTCAGAATTCATGATGGACACATTGAGAGAGAAAAAGTTTGCCGTGATGTGATGACTTAGTTTATATTGAATTATTTGACTCTTTAATCCTGCTTAAACCCATTTTAGACATCAGCATGTGGAAAGGATTTTCATTTGGTCCTAGAACAACACAAATTTCCTTGATGTTTTCTCACAGTGGAGAGTATTTGTTAGCATTAGGTGGGAAAAGAGAACCACATCCTAAATTGTTAGTTTAATGTTTGCAGTGTTTGGTTTGTTTCTGTATTTTAAAATTAAGTAGACTGAAGTGCAACAGCTGTGGTTAAAAAATTTTTTTGCACTATGCACTTTAAGGTTTTGCTATTTTCCTGTTAAATAATTAAAAAAAACCGGCATAAACTCTCAAAATGATCAAATAAAAATAAGAAAGTATATACCAAATAATAAATGTTTATGAAACAGCTTCTAACAATAAGTTAAAGACTTCACTTTATTACATCTTTAAACTGAAAACTAACCTCCCTAAAGAATTTAATTAATCAAAAAATCTGGATAAGGGCAGGTGTCATAGCAGTATCACACTTGCCTGGCATCCATTAGGACCCATGTTCAACCTAGCTCAACATACGTAACTAAGTGTCAGATCAACGAAACCAGATGAAAAACTAAATAAAAATTGATTCTTTCTTTCTTTCTTTCTCTCTCTCTCTCTCATTGTACTTCTCTCTTAAAAAATAATCTGGACAAGTATTAATAATGATAATGACAATCATGATAATAGTATTAAAAAAGGAAAAATGATTTTTCCAATCTATTATTTATTTATTTGTTTTAGGGCCAAGGACCAAACTCAAGACCTTGCTCATGTTAGGGAAGCACTCCGCCACTGAGCTAAATAACCAACCCAATTTTTCAATTGGTCTTGGGGTAAACATACACTGTTGAATCGGTACTTCATTTTTTAAAGATAAATATTTCAGCATATAGATATAACAATACCTTTTCCTGTGTATGGGCCATGGTTTTCTGATTCTTTACATGTATCTTTTTTATTGTTGTTGCTTAAAACTAAATTTTTTAGATACTATACTGTGACATCTCTGAAAATCAAATTTCCTAGCCTACTAAGGAATAGTTTGTGAAGTTTATTTTTTTCATTTTTCTGTCTGGGACTATTTGTATAAAATCCATATTTTTTGTCATGTTTAGTCTCTGAAATTTCTGCCCAGCTGCTTAGTAGTCAATTCTTAATTGCACAAGTAAACATTTAAATACCTTGAGACTTGCTGAATTTGGACCTCGCCTACAGCTCTGCCTTCTTTTTCACTGTATTTTAAAGTCAGCCAGAGCACAGAAGTTAGGGTCTTCTAGGGGGGTTCCAGTGTGCATGCATGAATCTGCACATTTGTGTGGCCTTCTAAATATCCAGGAATATATAGAAACTCCTCAAATACGACTACTAACATCTATTTGCCCAACTGTCCATTAAAGATTTTTATTGAGTCCCTTATTATTCACGACTGATGTCCTTACTTCAGGCTTCTACAAAGTTATATAATTGCCAGTGATTCTCTTTGACAAATTCCTTTGGTGCTAGTCTTTTTTGCTGAAAGCATGCTCTGAGTCATGTCAGACTAGACAAGGCCTGAGAACAGAACATTCCAGGGTCCTTGCAAGCATGTTAAATGATGACTTTTGTTTAATCACAGGGTTGTTAAGGAGCTCCAAACCCATTTCGTCCCCTACAATGTTTGCTGAACTGCGAAGTTGCTGGTTTACAAAGCTACTGCAACTGCAACAGCATTGGCTTTCAAGGCTCCAAATGACAAGTTAAGAGGGTAATAAAACAACTTAGAGCAAGCTAAAATGGCACTGAAAATGCATTTAGAGATGTAGCAATTTAAAAAAAAAATAATAATCTGTAGGGCTGGAGCAGCAGATCAGTGGTTGGAGCATTTGCCTGGCATGCAAGAGGACCTGGGTTTGAACCCTGGCACCACATACACAACCAAGTGTCAGAGAAACAAAGGTTAGATGGAAAAATAAATAAAATGGATTCTCTCTTTCACTTTCTCTGCTATCATCTTTTAGTTAATTTCCTGAGATTTGGAAATAATGATCTTTGTATAATCTTGGCTAATATTCTCAATTCTTTCATAGAGTAGGAAAGTTTTAGAGATCTTTATTATATCATTTGACATCAACTTCTAGTAGTTTTATATCTCTCTTCTGCTTAAATCATGTCTAAATAACTAGTTACCTCGGTAATTTCTACCATCTCTTTAAAAGCTTTACCTTGCATTGGAAAATAAGTATGGCAAGCTGTTTTAATCTATTATTTTGTTATCCTTCAGGTAGCTCTAACACACAGTAGTTCCCTGCTGAATTCAGTGTGTTCATATGATGTGTGGATTAACGAAAGGTGAATACGAAAGTAGTAATCACTTTTTGGCAGAATAGATAAGAAACAGTGTATACTTTGCCATGACCTCATTCTTCTCCCATAATCTCAGACATAATTTACGTAGAAGCTGCACCAACTCAGCAGTGATGATGTAACAGAACAATCCAGAAGATGCTATTGATGGACATGCAGCATAAAACATTGTAATTTTGAAGTTTGTATCTAAGACATAGCACAGTTTATTCAAATTAATATAGTACTTAATGTAGGATATGAATTTTTGAACTAATTTTTAAAATTTGTTTTTTGATAAAACTATATTCTTCTTTATGATTCAGCCTTTTAGCTATCCATTTCAAAAAGCAACACAAAAGAACTGGATCACTTCTATTTAGCAAAACAGTAAGCTGCATTTGAGAGCATTTGTGTTATTCTACACTTAAAAAAAAATCACAAGTGAGGTTCCTGGAAGCTTTTTGTGCTTATTTCTAATGACAGTCAGCTGCTGTTTGTATAGCTGAATCATAGTTGGAATAAAGCAGGTATGCACGGAACCCACTGCGGAATTCTTAAATCTATGTTGCATTATCATCCTTTTTTTTTTTTTTAAAGAGAGAAGGACAGCGTGTGAGAAACAGAGATAATCAATTTTTATTGAGTTTTTCACATGGCTTTCGTTGTTCTGACACTTAGCTGCGTACCTGGTGCTGGGCTTTGAACCCCTGTACTTGCGCATGCTGAGCAAGCGCGGTAACCACTGAGCCAATGCTCCAGCCCCACATCTTTTTTTTTTTTTTAATAGCAACAGTGGAGTTGTGGAGTTATTTTTCTTTTCTTTCTTTCTTTCTTTTCTTTCTTTCTTTTTTTTTTTTTTTGTGCAACAGTGGAGTTCTACTCAGAAATTGGAAACAACAACATCCTGGCTTTTGAACATAGATGGATGGCAGCAGAAGAAATGGTGAGCGAAGTTAGCCAAACCCAAGGATTCAAGGGTCAAATGTTTTCCCTCATTTGTGGAGGGTAGAGAAAAACCCAGGCTTGGCTGAAAGGTAGTCAAACCCATGTATGAGACCCAGCAAAGTCATCATCTAAGGGAAACATAGATATAGTAGGGAATAGGGAGGGGAAAGGTGGAGGGAAGAGAAAGGGAGAGAGGACAAGGAAGGATCTAGAAAGACAATCAATAATGTAGCATACTCTTTACCCTCCACCACACCAGAAGCCACATAATACTTATGAAATCATTTTGGAAAATTCGTAATCAAAATATTTTTATTGTTTGTAGCAATGAAATATAGAAGAATCAAGAGACTGGGGTGCAGACAATGTGGAGGTAACTGCTTTAGGAGCAATTGCACATTGTGTTTGTACTTTATATGCATTTATGATTTCAGAATAACTCAACTCCTCAATAAAAAATTTTTTAAAACTTTCATTGGAAGTTTGATGACAATTGCATTGAACGTATGGATAGCTTTGGGTATTATGAACATTTTAACAATACTAATCTCTCAACCCTTAAACACTGGATATACTTTCATTTAAAATGGATTAAAGAGCTAAGTGTATTTTTATTAATTTCTTTCACTGATGTTTACAGTTTTCAGTATGAAAGTATTTTACTAACATAAAAATAAAAATTAAAAAAAAAAACAAAAAATGATTCCTATATCCCAGTCAGAGTTAATAAGAAATGACTACATGAAAATATTATATTTCATTTAAAAAGTTTAATATTATGTGTGAACCAATGATATGATCATTCAGATCTAAGTAAAACTTTAAAGGGCCATCATCATAAATACCTGCCCTATTCTCTCAGGGCTCATTTCACTAGGCTTGGTCACAGAATAACAAGGTACTAGGAACCAAAGTGAGAGTTTTTCTTTTTCAGTATCTTCATTATGTGGACCAGGATTCTGTGTTTCAGGACTTTCCCAAAACAACACAAAATAGGCCTATGCCTTACCCAAGATGGACCCAAGGTTTTACAAACCCCCAGCCAATTGTTACACATTTAGGGGAAATGTATTCATATGTTAATAAATAAATATATATGTTTATAAAATAAATATATAAATAAGTAAATAGTGTTATATAGTACTAGACATATAAATATATGTTGTATATATGTATTATATGTGATAATTATGAACATACAAATTGACGAATGAAGATCATCAAAGGATGACAAAGTAAACTTGAAAGAAAGACCATAATGATCAGAATGAGAATCAGAAAAGAAATAGCCATCTGTGGAATAAGGTTGTGAGAATCTTAAAAACTAACCATTTGTACAGTAACACAGTGCTATGGTTTGAATATATTGTGTCTCCAAAATACTGATGTGAGATCGCAAGACAGTTTAGAGGTGAAATGATTGAGTCTAAGAACATTAACCTAATGAGTGCATTGATCCTGTTGGGTGGCTTAATTGGGTGGTAACTGAAGACAAGTAGGGTATGACTAGGTAAGAGGGCTCACTAGGGGTATGCCTTTGGGGTTATATTTTTTGTCCCTGGAGAGCAGAGTTCTCTGAGCTGCTTTCCATTCCCTTTCGCTATGATGTGACCAGAGCAATGGAGGTGGCCAACTGCGGATTGAGACCTCTGAAACAATCAGCATCAAATTAGGGTCCTCTTCTAAAACTATTCTTGTGAAGTTTTGTCACAGTGATGAAAAAGCTGACAGAAGATATCTGATTTTTGCATCAGATTTCATGTTTGAAAGTATATGGAATTTGATGTTTTTCCTTTAAGTTTATTGGAAAATTGGCTACTTCTTCTTTACATAATCCTCTTCCTCACTTTGCATTTAACAACTGTTTCTTGAAGGTAGAATATATGTCATTGCTGTCAGTTAAGGTTAATGGCAATTTATTTCATTTAATTGCAACTTTCAGGAAACATCATCTTTGTATAGTTACACCAAGCCTTCCTCCTTGTGCATTGCCTTGGGCACTAGGTAATCAACTCCTTTCCAGACCTGCTGGTATTGATCTTTCTTTGAGCAGGACATTTGAATTTAGCTAGTTGCTCTAAATTTCAGTCTCAGCATGGGTACCTGAATAACTTTGGAAGCTTCCCAATCAAGGAGATTGTCAGCCTGTGTGTTGATGTGAGAAACAAAATACCCTAAGACTGTCAGCACATCATCAGCCCTTAGCTTCTCACCCAGCGCTAATCCCCACTTGTTTACCATTACCAAAACCAAGCAAATGACTCTGCCTTGCCCTGTAGAGAAAGTCCTCTGGATCAGACAATTCTGTCTTTCCCTCTACTTAGTGTTATTTTAATTTAGTGTCCCTGGAGGGGGGAAAGTTAATGTTTCAACAGGAGGGGGTCCTGCCATGAGCCTGTGCCTCCAGATCTGCTCTCCTCAGGGATTTCCTGTGGCCAAGAACCCTTGGTGGGTTTTATGATGCAGGCTCTGCTCACAAACCAGTCATCGGACCTGGGAGAATAGTAGAGGCAGAGGCAGACACTAAAGGGAAAACCCTGGGGATTCTGGTTACTTTTCTCTCCCCTAAGCACAAAACCAGTGTATCAGAGGATCCTTTGAAACGACACACATGGATTTCACATCTCAGCTCTTGTCCCTGTTTCACCGGAACATTAGCCTAAAATCCGCCTTTGACATTTCCTGGGGTTGTATCGCAGCTGCTGGCAGGTTCTTTGATTCTTTGTGCAGCATCCTTCCGAGTGCTTGTAAAGCTGGATCAGGAATACCCATGTGGCGACACATTTAAGCTGTCTTATTAAAAACAAATTTGCAGGCAGCTTTTGCCACAGTTTGTTGCAGGAGCTGGAACAAGAAACCTATTTGCACACAGTGTGCTACAAAGGCCAATGTGATCGTTCCAAACTCAAAGTGCTGCCTCATAAACAGTCTCAAAACACCTAAGTCTGCCTGGAGACCCTTGGCTGTGACCTCCTGTGAAAGTCTGTTTGGAACCTGGCACACACATTTGTAAATTTGTTGGGAGATAATAATGCACAAAAGGTTCGAAAGCAGACACTGCACATTATTTTGACTAGGATGTCTCTATTCTTCAGCAAAACCTGTGTAAACAGATTTTGGGAGGAACTCTTAGGAGATGAAGCTTGTTTCCCTTGTAAGCATTTGTTTATTTTGCTTATAATTGCTGTTATACACAATACACTGAACTCTGAACAGATAAATGTCATGTGCAGTTTTAAAACCTTCTTTAATAAATTATATTGCTTCGCTAAATGGACCTTTTTAAAATGCATAATGCTACTCCAAGAACCAAGCAATAGGTGGAGTGGTAATTGAATGGTAAGTGGTAACCTGTAATTCCATTTATTTTGTATGTGGCTATGGCATTAAGCAGGCAGTAACCTTCCATTGGCAATGGCCTTATAAAGTGTATGAAAAGGTTATTCTCCAATGTTTTGGGTTAAATTAATGCTTTGATTTGGAAATGAACAGGTACATACCAAAAAATTAATAGTTATGCCTGCTGAATTTCATTAAAAAGGATTCAGAAAGACTTGGGATATGGCTGGGGGAGTAGTTCAGTGGGAGATGTGGCTGAGGGTAGAGTTCAGGGGTCGAATGTGTGATTAGAAAGAGAGAGGCCCTCGGTTCAATCCCAAGCACGACAAAGAAAAGAAAGACTTGTAGAATGCTGGAGCTATAGGACTTTTACAAGTAAGACAGATATTAATTTTCAATATGTTTTCCATGTGTTGAATACCAGAAAAAAGTTGTAATTTTATATTGTATAATGAGCACTGACAGATTGTCAATAATCTTCCTCTGTTATTAATCCATGCAGCATTCTATTACTTTCCTACACAGTTCTTTCTTCAATTTTGCACTACTAAGTGGTATCTGTTAAATTCTTCTGTTTTCTAGGCATTGAGGCAAAAGCAGTAGCAAAAAAACAAAACCAAAAAAAAAAAAAAAACAGACTCAGACCTCTTAAAACTGTGGAACTTGAATTTTAAGCTGGTCATGTAAAATAAATAACAATAAAATAAATGCATTTCATAGTATAGAAGTATACACGAAAGTGGTATGGTTAGAAATCAAATATGTGAGCAATAAGGGAATATAATGAAGGGACAAAACTAAACTAGTCATATTAGCTAGAAATCAGGCATCTTCAAAAAGACTTAAAGATGGTTAGGAGAGTGAACACAGTTTTCATCTGGGGAAGAACTTTCCAGGTAATGAAAAATGAGAAGAAGGGTGCTAGATCCCAAGAAATTTTCAGATGTGTTGGAGGAACAACAGAGATTTTGCTGTTTAAAGAGCTGGCAGAAAGTACTGTTGAGGTGGGTTTGCAGAAGATGAGATATGAGAAGTAATATAATAGGAGTAGGGAGATCATTTAGAACATTGTCAGTTATTATAAAATCTCTGACTTTCTATCTGAGTGAAATTGAGAGATATTGCAAGAATTTGGAAAGAAAATCTGATTTTCCTGTTTAAAGATAACACTGGCTGCTGTGGGGGAAGAATGAGACAAATAGGGAGATTATTTCAGGAATCCATTTGAGAAATGATGTGACTTCAACCAAAAGGTAGCGAAGTAATGTATAAAAATTGTCAAATTGTCAAGTTGTAGATAATTTTTGAAAGATAGTACAACAGAATCCTTAATGGATAGTACTCTAATGTGAGACAAAGAGATCAAATAAGAATCACCATAAGGTATCTGCAAGATTGCAACTGCTCTTAGCTAGAATCTGTAAAACTGGGGATTGAACAAGTTTGGCAAGGTGATATCTTAGTCCATTTCCTCTAACTATAGCAAAATATTTGATGGTTAATATATAAGAAAAAGAGATTTATTTAGGTCAAAGTTTTGGAGGTTCAAGAGCAAGGCACTGGTGTCGCTTGGTTCAGGTGAGGGTTTTCTAGCTATTATCTCAAAATGGCAGATAACACCATTGTAGAAGGACATGCAAGATGGAAAGATAATATGGTGAGACAGGAGGCAAGAGAGGGTCAGCAGACAGGCTTTTTTTTTTTAATTTAATTACGTTGTGCATGGGAGCTGAGTCTTGCAAGAACAGGGTTCTTGGAGAACTACACTAATCTCTTCTGAGTGTGCTGCATCCAATGACCTCATCATCATCCAAAACACCCTGTATTTTAAAGGTTCCATCACCTTAACATTGTCACACTGGAGACCAAGCTTCCAGCTCATGAATCTTTGGGGAGTAAATCACATGCAAAATACAGAAGGTAAATTATTCAGAAGTTCTCTTTTGGAAATGTTGATTTGAGATATTTCTTCAAAATCTGGTGATAAACAGTGGCAGTTAAAGGCCCTGAACTTTGGGTATAAGTCATGGACTAGAAACATACATATGGCAAATGTCAACATTTTGATGGAGTTTAGTCATGATACTAGATGAGATTATCTGCATATGACCACAGAGAGAGAGAGAGAGAGAAAAAAAATAAAGGATTAGAAGGTAAGTTCTATAGTCAGTGATCAAGCAAAAACAAGAAACTTGAAAAGAAATTAAAGGTGCTTAATTAGACAAGAAAATAAATCAGAGACATCCTTAGAACTGAGTGATCTCTAGAGACTTATATTTGTCACATATATAATGACTTCAAACAAGATATTGACTAGTAATTTTTATTACATGGATTTACTGATTATTTGATAAGAGTAGCTTCAGTAGAAAAATGATAATAAAAACTTTAAGTGAGAATTGCTAAATGGTTTCTTATCTGCACTCGTACTTGGAAAAAACAGAAGTGAGTGAAAGGTTGGAAACATGGGTGAGAAAAGAGGAAAGAGTTACACAAATGTTTTTGCATAGATAGAAGATGAGATATTAACTTTTCAGGGAATTTTATTGACTTTAATAAGATTAACATATAATGCGTATGCATATATAATACCATAAACATACATATTATTGATAGCATCAATATATACCTATGCATATAATATAGAAATAATAACATCAGTGGCAACAACTTAAAGTGCAAAAATACAGAGGCTCTTATGTACATAAGTATGATTTACTTAAGCATGATTCTGAGAGTAAATAAGTGGGGACAATGGAGGCAAATATCTGTACAAGAAAGCTATTATAATGGTGCATCACAGAATTCCAGTTACAACCAGAAATGAGGATATTAAAAATGTGGAGTAAAGTACAACAAAAAGATGAAAGTTTTGGGTTTTGGTAGACAAGACATAGAGGATGTGAGATAAGAAAACAAGAAATCAATTTTCTGCTATTATTTGTCTGAATAGGTTTTCTATGCCCTCTCTATCTCCTTCAGGTGGTATGCCAGTTAATCAGACATGTTATGCTCCAATGGTTTCCCAGACAAACAGACAAACATATCTTCCTTCCTTTCTTTTCTCCCTCCCTCCCTCACTCCCTTCCTTCCTTCCTTATTTTCTTTCTTTTACTTTCTCATCTCTCTATCTCCTTCTTTCTTTTTCTCTCTTTCTTCCCCTTCTTGCTGTCTGAATGTAATATTTCAGCAAATTTGTCCATAAACTCCAACCTTTTCAGCCAACTAATTCTTAACAAAGGAGCCAAAAATGTACATTGGCCAAAGGAAATCTGTGTTTCTTACACTGTGACTTGCTTCCTATTGAACTGCATGTTATTCTTACCTTCAACAAATGGTGCTGGGACAACTGGGTATTCACATGCAGAAGATTGAAAGAAGACACTTATTTCTCACCTTTTTCAGAAGTAAACTCAAAATAGGTCAAAGATCTTAATGTAAGTCCTGGAAATCTGAAACTACTAAAAGAAAACATAGGGTAAGCACATTCAGAAAAAAAAAAAAAAAGAAATGCTGGTGAGATTATAAAAGTAAAGAAACACTTTAAAGACTGATGGTGGGAACGTAAATTAGTATAGCCACAGTGGAAAACTGAATGGATGTTCATCAAAAACTAAACTCAGAATTACCACATGAGCCAACTCTTCTACCAATCCTGGGTATGTGCCTTATTTAAGCATACAAAACAAAATCTTGCATACCTATGTTCATTGCAACATTATTCACAATAGTCAAGATATGGAACCAGCCTGGGTATCTGTGGACAGATGAATAGATAAAGAAAGTGTGGTGAAGACACACTTTGGTGTATTAGACAGCAATTACAAGGAATGAAATCCTGACTTTTGCAGGAAAATGAATGGAACTGGAAAACACTAAGGAAAATAAGATGAAGAAAGACAAGTATCACATGTTTTCTCTCAACCATGGTACATGACACTAAAAAAAGAACAAGGAGAAGGTGATGGCATAAAAGTATAAAAAGAAGCTTTAGTCTGTGGTAAGAAAGTTAGGAGAATGGGAGCAGAGGGAATATCAACTACTCCAGAGGCTGAGGCAACCAGCCAAGGGAACACAGACAAAAAAGCCAGACCATGTCCTAAAACAGACAAGCAAAATAACCCCTCCAAACAAATGGAAGGAACAATCCATGCTCCATTGAATGACACTTCCTTCAAAATATTGTTATTTAAAATGCCACCATCCATAGTAAAAAATAATTCTCTTGCTTCTGAAACTTCATTATATTTTCTCATCTTATTAAAAATTTTACTATTCATTCATATATCTATGCTTCTTGGGTCCAACCCTCTTCATCATGGAAATGATATCATTATAATTCCAACAACTACAGCAACAAATCACAATGTTTATGTATACCCTTTACACCTAATATTTGATAAACAATTTCCCAAAAAAGAACTGAACTTCCTTCACCTTACTGAACATAAGCCAATGTAGATTAATGAAATAAACTGAGATTTACATCTCATGCCTGTCGGATTTGGTCTCTTACTTCCAATTGTGGCGCATCTATTTCCAGAGGCTAAATAATAAATAATATTCAACTAATGCAAATTAAATCAATGTTAAGTAAGTGTTGTTAATTTAATAGAACATGCTATAGTTACATTTTACAGACTTTATAAACGTTATTGTTCGATATGTGTCTAAGAAAATCTTGGTGACACTTCTGTGTGTCACAGACACATACATACACATCTTGATGACTGCTTAAAGCTAAGGAAATGTTAAAATATATGATCAGCATCCATTAAAGAGAGTTACAGTTACCTTTGTGTAATTATGTTTAAAAGTTTTTTCAAAAATAAAACTTTCCATAGTGTGATAATCTTTGTTTAGATTATATTTTCACTAGAATTATTTCACCCCTCATTGATATTGCATCTGTTCACATTAATTTAAATACATTGATGCTAATGTTTTATTTTATTTTTTAATTTCTATAAAAACATATTTTGAATTTTCTTTTTCATTGAGGTATAATTGAGAAGTGAAAGTTTTATGTAGTCATGTGTACAACCTATTTAGATATATGTATATACTATGAAATGATTAAGGTGTATAGCATATTTTTCTCTGCATGTATTTATATTTTGTGTGTGTAGAATATTTAAAAATCTACTCTCTAAGAAATCATCTGTTAGTGAGGCATGGTGGCACACACTTGTAATCCTAGTGACTTGGGAGGCTGAGGCAGAAGAATTGTAAGTTTGAGGTGAACCTTAGAGAAACGTAGCAAAGCCCTAGGCAATTTAATGAGACCCTATCTCAAAACAAATACAAAGGACTGTGGATTTAGCTCAATGATAAAGCAATCTTGGGTTAATTCTCAGAATCTTCAGTACAAAAAAAAAAAAAAAACCAAAAAACAACCTAAATTGGTGGGGGATGTGGTTCAGTGGTAAATTGTCCTTGGTTTCAATCACTGATACCAAGAAAAGAAAGTAAAGAAAAATAAATCATTAATTACATAAATCATTATTATTAGCAATAGTCAACAAGCTGTACATTGGATTCATCTTCCCTAATTGAAATGTTACAGTCTTACACCAGCATTTCCCTGTCCATACCACTGCTCTCCACCTCCATCCATGGGTTGAACATTTCTGATTCCATGTATCAGTGCAATCATCTTTGTCGGTGTCTGGTATATTTCACTTAGTATGTTGTTGTTCCGGATCATGCATCTTGACAAATGGCAGAAAATCCTTGTTTTTAGGATTGTTGGAAAAGTATGTCATTATTTGCATGAACAGATGATCACGTTTATATGAGTACATGCATTCTATGTGTGTGGAAGTGGACACACACCTAAAATACATTTGCACATATGTATTCTTTACTCACACACACATTTGGTTTGCTAGTATTTTGCTGAGGATTTTTGCATTTACATTGATCAGGGATATTGGTTTGTAATTTCTTTTTCTGTTCTATTTGCTATCATTTCCTTTCCCTTACCCTGTTCTTCTTTGCTTGATATCAGTGTTATGCAGGCCTTGTGAAATGAGTTTGTAAGTGTTCTTCCTCAAATTGTGCAAGAGATTGAGTAGGATTAATATTAAATCTCCCATGCACATTTGGCATCATTCACCTGTGAATTCATCAGGTTCTAGGCTTTTCTTTTTCAGGAAGTTTTTCTTGATTCTTGCATTCTCCAGTTGGTTCTGAAAATCACTGAACACAAACAAACTGCAATGAGCAGAGGCATCACTCTACAGAAGTGGGGAGAAATCAAAAATCCAAATAACGAAAACCTCCAAGAAGTATTATTGGATGCCTAGACAGTGACTTTAATCAACTATTTAAAATATACGTGAACAACTGAGAGAAACCATGTTTGAAGAACTTAATGAAAGTGTTAAAAGTAAAATAATTTAAATACAAAACTTACTAACATGACTAATGAGAGTATTGGGCAGAAAAAAGAAAGAAGACTTAAAGTACATATGGGTCTACTGGAATTTATCATCTGATAAACAGAAACAACTTTTGCAAAATTAAGGAAACTACACAACGCATCAGATACTTGTGGGCCTACACCAAGTTTACCAATATATGATTAATGGGAGATACATAGGAGTGGAGAGAAGGAAACATAAAGAAAGACTTAAGCCAGGTGCAATGGCATGTCTCTGAAATCCTTTAGAGGCTGAGGCAGGAGGGTTGCAATTTCAAAGCCAGTCTCAGCTAGTTAGCAACTTAGGGAGACCCTGGCTCAAAATAAAAAAGAAAAAGGGCTGAGGATATGGATTAGTGTTTAAGCACCCTTGGATTCAATTCCTGGCATCCTCCCCCACAAAAAAAGCCTTAAAAAATAAAGGATAAATGAATGACTTCCCATGTTTATTAAAAATTCTAAGTTTTCATCTCCAAATTTCCAGCAAACTGTAAGTTGGATAATTTCAGACAGGTATATATGTGACAAAGTATAATCAAATTGCCAAAAGCAAAGAGAAAAAGAAAGAGAGAAAGAGAAACTTGCAAAGATCCGAAATCAATCAACTAAGTGCATGCGATAATTCTCAGTAATATTAGCAGCTTGTTTCTCAGCAAGAACTGTAAAAGCTAAAATGAAGTGGATGACATATTAAAAATGCTGAAAAAACAATTTGAACTAGGAACTCAACAAGTAGCAAAGCTATCTTTCAAAAAAAGGAAGCAGAAATTAAGGTATTCCAAGGTAAACCAAATCTGAGAGAGCTATTTCTTAAGACAAACTTAAAGATAGGACAATGGATAACTACACAAATCCACAATAAGAAATGAAGAGTACCAGTGAAGATAACTACATAGGTAAAAGTAAAATTATAAATGTAGTTTGGGCCTATGACTCCATTTTCTTTTTTCTAACTCAAAAATCAGTTAAATAAAGCAATAATTATAAACATATAAATGTGAACACACTGCATAAAAATGTAATAGAATAATAACATAAGGGAGAGTACAGAAAAGATGAAAAAAGAGCAAAGAACTTGTATATTATTGAAATTTAGTTGGTATCTGTCACCAGTTGCAATGGTACGTGCCTATAATCCCAGTGGCTTGGGAGGCTGAAGCAGGAGGATTGTGGGGTCAAAGTCAGCATCAGCAACTTAGCAAGGCCCTGAGCATCTTACTGAGACCCCATCGCAAAATAAAAAGTAACCTTTAAAAAGGACTGGGGATGTGGCTCAGTGGTTAAGTGGCCCTGGGTTCAATCCCCAGTATCCAAAAACAAAACAACAACGATGGAAAAATAACAACAACAATGATGGAAAAACAACAACAACAACAAAACCAGTTGGTATTGATCCAAATGCATTGTTATAAAATAAGACATTTAATCTTAAGACATGTTAATCACTGGAACAATTAGTAAGAAAACAACTAAAACTACATAAACACAATACAAATCAGTAACAGGTGTATCAAAATGAAGTCTTATGACATACAGAACAAAATACAATAAATTGTGGGTTGTAAAAACTTTATTACAGTCATTTAACTTAATACAAACGACTAAACTCATGATTCAAAAGAGAAAAATTGGCAGAATGCAAAAAATACATGATCAACTATATGTTCTCTATTTAAAGGCAAAATCAAAACAAAGCAAAATGTCGAAAAATATGTGTTCCGAAAATCAGAACTCAAATAGCAGTTGAGTGTTTACCCTCCCAAGCCCCCTTTCACGTGTTCCAAGCAGGAGGAGGAACTCCTTAATACGCCTGCGTACAGTCGCCATTTTACTACCCCAGCAGTCAATGTCCAATCAAAGCACAGGAGGGGCGGAGTCCACCAATGCGGAGAGCGAGGAGGCGGGATAAAAAGGAGAGGCTGAAGCTAGGCTGCTACATGAGTTCCATCCCTTACTCTTTTCTGCCACTGAGAAAGCATCGTTAGTTCTCTCTGCCCACTGCTGTGGTGTCTAAATCAGGGTCCCCTAAAGAGCAGAAGAGCTGAGAAAGCTTTTCATTGGAGGGCTGAGTTTTGAAACAACTGATGAGTCTGAGAAGCCTTGTTGAGCCTTGGGGAACACTCACAGACTGTGTGGTAAGGAGGGACCCACACACCAAGTCCCCTGGGGGCTTTAGGTTTGTCACTTATGCCACTGTAGAAGAAGTGGATGCAGACGTGAATGCAAGGCCATGAATGCAAGGTCGCACAAGGTGGATGGAAGAGTTGTGGAAGGAAAGAGAGCCATCTCAGAAGATTCTCAAAGACCAGGGGCCCATTAACTGTGAAAAAGATCTTTTCTGGTGGTATCAAAGAAGATAGGGAGCAGCATCACCTGCAAGATTACTTTGAACAGTATGGGAAAAATCGACGTTATCGAAATCATGACCCACAGAGACAGTGGAAAGAAGAGGGGCTTTGCTTTTGTGACTTTTGATTACCACCATTCATTCAGAAATACCACACTGTTAATGGCCACAACTGTGAAGTGAGGAAAGCCCTGTCAAAGCAAGGGATGGCTAGTGCTTAATCTAGCCAAAGAAGTAGAAGTGGTTCTGGAAAATTTGGTGGTGGTCGTGGCGGTGGCTTTGGTGGAAATGATGATTTTGGTTGTGGAGGAAACTTTAGTGGTCTGGTGGCTTTGGTGGCAGCCATGGTAGTGGTGGATATGGTGGCTATAGGGATGGCTATAGTGGATTTGATAATAATGGAAGCAATTTTGGAGGTGGTGGAAGTTACAATGATTTTGGCAATTATAACAATCAGTCATCAAATTTTGGATCCATGAAGGGTGGAAACTTTGGAGGCAGAAGCTCTTGACTTTATGGTGGTTATGGCCAATACTTTGCCACACCATGAAACCCAGATGGCTGTGGAGGTTCCAGAAGCAGCAGCAGCAGCAGCAGCTATGGCAGTGGCAAAAGGTATTAATACTGCCAGAAAACAAAGATTAGCAGGAGAGGAGAGCCAGAGAAGTGATGGGGAAACTATAGGTTACAACAGATTTGTGAACTCAGCCAAGCAAGGCCCACCTGCTACAAAGAAGACATAGTTTAGATAATACTCATGTATGGGCAAAAAATCACTAGGACTGTACTTGTGACTAATTGTGTAACAGGTTATATTAGTTTCTGTTCTGTCAAAAGTGTAAAGCATTCAAACAAAGGGTTTTAATGTAGACTTTTTTTTTGCACCAATGCTATTGTTTGCTAAATGTAATAGTCTAATCATGACACTGAGTAAATATGCCTTTTTAAAAATGTGCTGTGTAGTTAGTCTACCCTGAAGCCATCTTGGTAAACTTCCCACCACTGGGAAGTTAGAATTCATTCAGGATGATGCCAGGTTCTGAAACCTTGGTGTAGTTGAACTGACAGTTAACTGTTGTGACCTTCTGAAGCTCACCATTGAAAGGGTCATCCAACCACAGTCATGGAATTATTTGTTATAAAAATGACTGTTGGAACATCCTATGCAATATCTAAATTGAATCATACTGCCAGATAAATAATAGATGGGAATGAAGCTCATGTATCATCCATTATCATGTGTAATCAGTAAGCAATTTAATTCTCTTGAAAAAGAGAAAGCACTTGAGTGTCTACACTAAGTAAAATCTGAAAAATACATTTGAAAATATTTTTTTTAAAGAGAGAAGGACAGTGAGAGAGAGAGAGAGATAAACAGAATCAGTTTTAGTTTTTCATATGGCATCTGTTGCTACAACACTTACCTGTGTACATAGTACAGGGGTTCAAACCCATGTACTTTTGCATGCCAGGCAAGCACTGTAACCACCGAGCCACAGCTCCAGCCCTGAAAACATTTCTAAAGTCAAGGAAGAATATTTTGTAATAAGTTTCACACAGAAAGATGAAGTGATTCTTCCCATTTATACATTTATCATCCCCCAAATGGCTGATGCAAACACAGGAATACAGGCAGAAATAGAAAATTGGCAGAGACATGGAATAAAATAAACAGAATACCAACAATAAAATGAGGGAGGGAGGAAGGAAAGGGAGGGAAATGGGTTATTAATATTGTAGGGTACACTTTACTCCCCCGAGAAGCTAAGTAATGTTCATGCAGGCATTTAAAACTACAAAAAATTTAATATATACATGCATATAGATATTTGTATTTGCAATGGGGAGAATTACAGTGAAGAGAAGTGATAAGGGAGTGGGCAAAGTGGGGGAGATCCTAGATAAGGATTGGGTTCAAGTTACATTGCCATTATGTGTAACAACGAATGCTTTCAAAATGTAAGGCTATGTTGAATTAATTTAAAAAAAAACAATGAAATGAAAGATTAACAACATTGGGAACAACTAGACCAGATAGACATGCCCAGGCCCTCCACTCCACATCAGCTGAGCACAATCTTTTATCAAGTATATACTCAAAATTCTCCAGCATAGAGCATAAGTCAGAATATAAAACAAGTCTCAAAAAATTTAAAGAAATAAATGAATAAATACACTGTGTGGTGCTCCCAACAATAGTAAACATTAGAAATCTAAAAGAAAGGGAAATTTGGGAAATTCAAATATGTGTAGAAATTTTAAAAAATTAAAAAAATAAATGACTCTTAATAACTAATTAGTCAATAAAAAATAATAGTTAGAAAATGCTCATGATGCTACATATACCTGTAAGTCCAGGTACTCAGGAGCCCAAAGCAGGAAGATCACAAGTTCAAGGGCAGCCTCAGCAATGTGGGGCGACCCTGTCTTAAAATAAAAATAAAAAGGGTTGGGGGTGTGGTTCCATGATAGAAAATTTGCCTAGGTATGCTAAGACATTCAAACTAAACATAAATATGTGGCTGGAGCAGTGGCTCAGTGGTTATGGCACTCTCCTGGCATGCACGAAGATGCCGGTTCAAAAGCCAGCATTATGTATACCACGAAGTTCAGGAGCAATGAAAGCCAAATGAAAAGCTAAATAAAACTTATTCTCTTTCTCTCACTGTCCCTCTGTCTTAAAAAATGAATGTGAATAAAAGATATTTTCAATGAATGAGCTAAAAACTACAAATTACCGAAATTTATGGGAAGTAGCTGAAATTGTGCTCACAATGCAATTAACAAAAGTAAACATTACATTAAAAAAATAACAAGCACTCCTGGAGGTAAATCTAGTATCTAGAAACTACACACATTTTATATTATTTTGTTAAAAATTTGTATGGTTGTTCAAAAATAAAAATTAAAAAAAAATTTTAAAAAGATAACAAGAAATGTAAGAGATAACTAAGCTCAAAGAAGTATAAGGATGGAAATAGGAAAACTATTTAGTTGAAAATTGAAAAACAGTAGATAATACAAAAAGGAAAATTTGATTTTTTATAAAGATCAATAAATTTGACCAAAATTAGTTAGACAAGAAGTCGACAATGGAAGAGAAAATTCAAATTACTGAAATCAGAAATTATTGAAGCAGCATTTCCACTCACCTTGAAAAAAATCCTTGAAAAAATTAGAAAACTTTTTTTGAAATAGTCAAATTTCAAGAAAGACCAAGCTATCAAAGCAAAGTAAGCAAGATATAGAAATCCTGAACTGATTTATTATAAAGAAAATTGTGATTTAAAGAAAAATAGCAAAACTATACTCCCCAAAAAAACCCACTATCACAGAGAGTTTCACTTATAAATTGTGTCAAATATTCAAAGAATTTTACCCATCTTTCACAAGCTCTTTCAAAAATTAGAAGAGGAAGAATAGTTCCTAACTCATCACTTGAAGCCAATAATAACATTATACCAAAACCAAAGACATCATAAGAAGAGAAAGCTACAGAACAATATCAATTGTGAATATACATACAAAATATTTCAATAAAATAGCAGCAAAGCTAAGTCAGCTATATATTAAAATAATTGTACACTATGCTCCCATGGAATTTATTCCAGATTTATGAGGGTGAAAAGGTGCACAAAAACAAATAAATTAATCATATTAATAAAAAAGAGAAAGATAATAACAACTAAATACAATTGATTATCTGAATAGATTGACAAAGCCCTACACCTTCAAGATAAACACACTCAACAAAAAGGATAGCCATCAACTTGTCCAACATCATAGAGGATTTCAAAGATAAATTCCTTACGAACATTATTCTGAGTGGTGGAAGACTGAAATCTTGATGAAGAATACAAAGGTGTCTTCTCTTTTCATTTGCATGGGATAATATGACAATTCTAGCCAGGACCATTAAGCAAGAAAATGAAATAAGATGTACAGGTGGGAAAGTAATTAACAAATTATTTTTATTTATAGATGACAGAATTTAATATAGAGAAAATTCTACACAATGCACAACAACACACACACACACACATACACACGATAGCAATAACTAATCGTTTTTTTAAAAAAACACTTAATTAATGTCTCTTTTTCTCAAGAGTACATTTTAATTTCCATAGACCGATTAAATATTTCACCTAGTTTTCATAGCACTATGTTAATAATTTTGTAATAAGAAGTTTATGCATCTGTGTAAAGCATACAATATTATCCGGTCAATTTCTTGAGGACAGAATCTTTATTATCAGTTTTTTTTCCTCTTCATTCTTTAGCATTTATTTTACATCTATTATGTCTCATACCAGTACATAATATTGCTTAGCTAAATGGGTACTGCAAATGTGAGGAAGATTTTATTAAGTACATTTTTTTTTGTAATAGCATTGAACCCAGGGGTGCTTTACCACTGAGCAATATCCCCAGCTCTTTTTATATTTTATTTTGAGACAGGTCCTTGCTAACTTGCTTAGAGCCTCAGTAAGTCCTTGAGTCTGGTTTGGACTCAGAGGCTTCCTGACTCAGCCTCCAGAGTTGCCAGGATCACAGTCATGCACTGCCGCACACAACTTAAACCCATTTTTTAAATGATATTGGATCACTTAAAAATCATAAGGCTAGTTTGTAATTGAGATAGAATAAATCTACATTTGACCACTGTATCAAAATATAGTGCTTAATACATTTTAATGATACTTCTAACTTTTATAAAGACATACAGTATGGTTAAATACTACTTGAAATAATATTAGATGCATAATTTCACCAAAGAAGCAGAATATTTGCTTATGTATTTAATCTGTAAAGATGTACACTCTTATTTATATGGATACACACACTCGAATTATTTCTTAAGTGTTGATATGTTTACATAATAGTTTGTTGTATATGTTTCAAGAAAGTTTACATTAGATTTAGAAAGAGAAGAAAACAATGATTTTTCATTTGTCCATCATCCAATGTTATTAAATGTATTCCTGAGATATAAGAGCAAGGTTTTTTTTTTTACTTTCAATACTTTCAATATTTTACCTCTTTTTCTCTGGTTAAACCATTCACTCCAAGCATAAGAATTGGCATATTTTTAGTTCTTCTGCTTTTGTCACCCTCAGAATAAGTGATGATATTCTTTATTGATGCTTTTTACAACACTGCAATTAAAAGGAAGCCTTTTTTCTTTTCAAATTCACCTGCTCTGAAATGATGATCAACATTCTAAACAACTACTTTTTCCAGACTGGACTTACTATTCAAAATATACTCTCACTCATGACGTACATCAATACTACATTGTAAATGTTCTTTTATTTTTCTGACAGGGAAGGCAATTAAGATACAACGATGGTAAGTAGGAATGCCAACTTTACAGATAATAATGGAACCATGATTTTACACAATTGCATAGAATTCTAATATTTCTCTTAATATTTCTGTGCTGCATTTCCTGATGTAATATTGGGGACATAATTCCACAAAGCTGCTGAGTGAAGTACAATGGAATAGCGGCAGAATTTGTGGAACATCAATTTTATCTTCAAATTCAGGGTGGCTCTATATTCAGGATTTTTAAAGCAAAATCTCTACTTTCCAGAATTCTTTTGCAGATTTACTGAGGTAAAAATCAGTAAACTTTCTATGGAAGACAAAGTACATTCAACTTATATTTTTATTTCTCTTTTCTTTACTGAGACCACAGAGCATAGGCCTCATACTGAGGACTGACCAGTACATTTTAGATTTTAAGCAATGTGTAGAATAAAACCTTTTCCATATTTCATTATCAAGCAGTCTTTATCATACACTTGAAAAAGTATCACATTTTTTAAATGTTGTATCAACTTGTGATTGAGCTTATAGGTCCTCAATGCCCAATTGTGCACTGGGTAATTTTGGTCTGTGAAATGGCCTTTACAATCTTTAAAGCAGAACTTTTGCCTGGAGCTGTCTTTAATAATATATTAAGCATTAAATGTATGAGCACAGCACAAACACATTACTTTTTTTTTAGATGCCCTGAATTCCATATTTCTATGTACCTGCACTCTTTTCCTTTCAAAGAAATTGAATTATTTAAATGCAGAAGTTTCTGTTATTTTTTTTTGCTTTCTGTGCACTCCCACACAAAATACATAGTTTGTTGTATTTTAATTTTAATTGATTATATCTCATTAATAATAATTTAGGCTCTCTTAGTCCCAGTCTTGTAAGAGTTTTTTTAAGCTGTAATAAATAGAAAGAAAAAGTTTCCAAAAGTTTAATCTAAAGGAATCATAACAACTTTGCTGATAGTGTCATTGTTAAGTGTAGGTAGCACAAAAAGTAGTTTAAATAACATCATGAATTTGTTCAAATTCAGTAGGGGACAATTGCAAGAAGGATCCTTTTTCTCTTCAAGCCCTGCTCAATATGTTAGAGTTGTTCACTAACACTTCAATCGGATGTATATACTGAGTACTGTCGGGGCTGCCTAGATCAATTGCATATAGGTCGATCACTCAGCATGCATCAATAAAGTAATTAAAGTTGAAATATATTCCACTTACAGTTTCTTATTTCCAATATTCTGAAAAGTAATCATAATCATTATTCCTTTCAGCTCTGCCACTTGGAAGACTGACAGAGCAACAGAACTTCAGTAGGAAGTTTCCTTGAGTGGATGACTTGGAGGATTGGAGCTTCAGATTTAAGGGACTGAGACTGAAGAAATCTAGTGAACTATCTACCGATGATTTATTCTATGACTCAAAAAATAATGCTAATCTCTCTTCTGAAGTCAAAATATGCAACTAATTACTGGGATTCAAATGTATCATGGAATGAGATTATTGTTGCCCAAATTCTTCATCTCAATCCAAACTAAGGGATTAATATTAATATTTAAAATGGCCATAGTGATTTTAGTGGACATATTCCAAGGGCTTTCCACCTGCAAAGATTTTCTACTACTGGTGTTCATGATTTTGTATGATCTTCTCCTTCTTACTTGGGGAGGGAGTGGAAAAGTACTTCGAAACCAGGAGAACACAGCAAAGTTGACGAACGTCATACTTTTTACTAAGTTATGTCGAAAGTGATGAATTGTAACTCTCATGATTATTTTATATTATAGACTATGTTTTAGTATATTATTAAAGATATATAAAGAGATACTCTTTTGCTATTTATTTATTTACTTATTTATTGATTTTTGGTACTGGGGATTGAACCCTTGGACGTTTTACCACTGAACCACAACCCTAGCCATTTTTGTTTACTTATTTTTTTTTTTAAAGAGAGGGACAGTAAGAGAGAGAAAGAGAGAAACAATTTTATTTAGTTCTTCATGGGGCTTTCATTGCTCCAACACTTTGTTGTGTACGTGGTGCTGGGGTTTGAACCTGTGTCCTAATGCATGTCATGCAAGCCCTGTAACCACTGAGCCACAGCTTCAGAGTCCCCTTTTTATTTTGAAACAGGGTCTTGCTAAATTGCTTATGGTCTCTCTAAGTTGCTGAGTCTGATCGTGAACTTGCAATGTTCCTGCCTCAGCTTCCCAAGTTGCTGGAGTAACAGGCATGCACCAGGCTCTCTTGCTCATCCAGAACAAACAAATATCCATGCTGCGACTTGTTCATGGAGAGGGCCACAGATGAAAGATCTGAGGACAGCATAGCATACACATGAAGATTTCAGTTTTATAATTGGTGGATGAAATTAACGAACTTTCTGAGGGAACATGGAAGCCATTCTGTTCTACTTAAGGCTCCAAATGAGCTGGTAGCCCAGACAATACTTGACTGTAGACTTAAGAGGTCCTGAACAGAGGACTCAGCATCAGCTTCATGTTCCTGAACTCCTAACAAATGGAAACTAAGAACTAATAAACATATGATGTTTTAAGATGCAAAATTTGTGGTAATTTTTAATACAACATTGAACTTATGTACAAATCCGAAGGAGTAATTTCTATAACTATAGTTAATGAAAAAGTTCTGATGGAATAATTCCACAACATTACAGGGAAGTATTTGTGAATGGTAAGTTTATCTTAGTTAAGGTTGTCCTTAAAATGAGCTATTATTTAACTGAGAGAGCATGCATTGCTTAGTGCTTCAAAACATGAATTCTGAATTTCTGGTATCACACCCCCAGCTGTTACATTCTAGTCTCCTTATTCTGAGCAATCTCTGCACCCTCTCTAAACCTCAGCTGGTTCATTTGAAAAATGGTTAGTAACTATGTATTTCTCACAAAGTTGCGATGAAGATTGAGTGAGTAGATTTCATGGTATATGTATTTGTTAGCTTACTGAAATAGATTTTTGGTTTTCCTGTATAAATGTATTATCAATTGTGTTTTCCTGCCAAAATAATTAGACTTCAGAAATGAAGCAAATAGCTTTTCTCATTGTACCTAGAATTAATGTCAGGAGTGTTACGGGCAGGTAGAGAATAGGAATCTGCAGGTGCTCACAATAGAAAGACAGTTCACTAAATGAAAAGAGCAAAAAGGACTCTGAAAATCATCACAGATACATCGCAGATAATTGCAGCAGCTTATGGGTGTCAGAGAAAAAGAGCTGTTCCCAGACTTAGCTTTCAGAGAAAATATGTTACCAATAGGTAGAATAAAGTTCCGATGGAAAGTTTTAGTTCCAGAGAGCCATGAAAGAATAAGAAAGTGACTTCACAAAAACATATAAGTAGGACAACTAAGAATTAGTAAAGGAATAATATTGGAAATAATAAATTTTAGTAAAGTTCTTCAAGACAAATTTCACGAAACATACTAAAGGAAGAAACTTCAATGTTCGTTGAAGTCACAAAACAACTAAAAGAAGAATGGATAAAGAAGATATCACACATGCACTGAAATATTATTCAATCTCAAAAGAAGAAAGAAATTTTGCCATTGGTAATAACACCAGTAAACTTTGAGGACATTACGCTAAGTGAAATAAGCCAGAGACAGACAAATGCTACAATGCTGCATAATCTTCTTTATAGGTGGAATACTATATATTGAACTCATCATTAGAGAATAGAATGATGGTTACAGTGGACTAGAGGATGGCAGAAAAGGGGAACTATTGGTTAAAAGGTAGAAAGCTTCAGTTATAAGGTGATGAGATACTGGAAACCTAATGCATAGCCTAGTGATTATACTCAACAATTATACTAAATACTTGAAATTTGCTGAGAATAAATACCAATTGTTCTCAGCACACACACACACACACACACACACACATACACAGAGGTAACTATATGAGCTGGAGGTTATGCTTATTAAGTTAATTCTGATTTGCAAGGGTATACATTAAGCATCACATTGTACACCTTAAATGTATAAAATATTTAAAATCATACTTTAATAAATCTGGAGGATGAAAAATAAAGATTGATAAGATTTATTCGCACTTGGGCACCTAGTATATGAAAACCATATTTACCTGTTCCTGGCTGGAGAATTATTATTGACATTTTTATTAAGTCACATCAGTGCTATTAATGAAGCTTAAAATATTTTGCATTTATGGTGTTTAAACACAGTTTAAATAAAAAGTGAATCTGTAAATAAGTTCATCCTATATGCAATGTTGATTCTAAATAAAATATATATTTTATTAGATTCTTGATAAATTAATGCAATATTTTTGGAAAATATTTTCTTCAGGATTAGTCCATGGTTAATTTTACTATGACTTATTTTTCAGATATAAACTTTTTACTTAAGTTCTTGTACCCAAAAATGAGGCCATGTATATGAAACTGGAAAAGTACCATTGATTCTAATGGGTGTTGTCTTTGTTCATCTTTAAGAATATGTTTAATTTAATAACTTTTTCAATTGTTATATTCAATTGGAAAAATGATTGAAAAACCACAATGCAAAGAATCAAATTATTATTTTTTTCTTTTGATTGTAGATTCATACTTGGTTTTCTCCTATGTACACTAAATAGCTATAAAAAAACTAATTTCGGCCAGGCATAGTGACACTTTCCTGTATTTTCAGCAACTGCAGAGGCAGAGAGGCAGGAGGATCACAAGTTCAAGGCCAGTCTCAGCAATTTCATCAAGCCCTGTCATGAAGTGAAAAAGAACTTTAACAAATGTTGGGATTGCACTGCCTCTGAGTTCAGTGCTCAGTGCTGTAAAGAGGAGAGAAAGAGAAAGAAAAAGAGGATAAAAAAGAAGATTGATTTCCAAACAAGAGAAGCTTCTAGTAAAGAATAAAAATAAATATTAGTCCTTTTGACTTTTTTTGTGGCAAAGTGAAGTAGGTCTTCAAGAATTATGTAATTTAAAGAAGTTTCAGAGTTGGAAAATCTTAAAGCCTTCTTTATATTATAATAAATAATAAAAACATGACTAACAAATCTCAGTAAACATGACCTTTTTAAGGGTTTGCAAATATCACTCTATTTTTCTCTGTCTCTCCTCTCTAATTTAAAAAAAAATAAATAAATATGAATACAGCTCAGGTGTTGAATCAACTGACCATTGGTATTTGGAGTTGCAGTGACTAGCCAATGCTTTCCAATACTTTTACGTAGCCATTAAGTAAATAGTTTTCAGTGGAATAACATTTGTTTAAAAATATTTTTATGAGATTTTTATTTTGAATCCTAAGAAAATCTGTATATATAAAACATGGTATATTCCATTGGCTTAATTGTGTGTTTGAGAACTCAGAAATAATCCTCAGTTCTACAGAGTGATGGGCAACATTGTATGTATATATGTGTGCATGTGTCTATATGCATGCAATTTTTACTCATATTTCTCATTGCTGTTTTTATATTTAGCCTGTAGAATTCTACTTCAATTGATTTCATTATGTCAGTGTAGAATTTGGATAATACTGCTCTTCAACTTACATGAATATCAGCATTAAACCTAATATTTAATGTGTATTTAAATGTTTGACAAAATTTTTGGCCACAATTCTATGCATTATGTTACATCTGGTATGACAATATTTTCCAGCCCTTTGAGATAGCAATGGTGTGCAACTGTGGTTGTGTGTATGTGTGTGTGTGTGTGTGTATCTATCTCTGCATGTATATGTATGTGTGTAAATATTTCTAATAGTGACTATACTTTTTACTTGGCAAGAGGTTTTTATTGGGTGTTCAAATTAACACAACTGGAAAAGCTACAAATGATCCCTTTTATATTTTTATCGTTATTATTGAAAGCTTATTTTTTTCTGTTAAACATTTACAACATTTTATGTCCATTTTTAAATGTTGAACTGATGAAAAAAATTGTTGAATTAACTGAGGGTGAGGAAGATAGTAAATATCAGGTAGTAGCTCACCCATCTGTATGGACCAAAATGACAAGTTATGTAGAATCTGTATGTTTTGCTATATTTATTATGAAAATTTGATTACTATTCAACTGGGAAGAAATAAAAAGTTATAGAATTTCTATATTAAATATAGTATATTAAATTTTAGAGGAAGTAAGATATAGTATTAATTTAAATACTAAAGTATGTATTGATGGCATTTTTTTTTAAGAAATAGGGGATGGTGAGAGAGAGAAAGAGGGAAGCAATTTTTATTTAGTTTTTCATGTGACTTTCATTCCTCAGTCCCTTTGTTGTGTGTGTGATGCTGGAGTTTAAACTCATGTACTCATCCACACCAGACAAGTGCCATACCTGCCTAGCCACCACTCCAGCCCCTTGATGGATCTTTTAACATATGAAGAATGATAAATCAATTAGTTTTGCATAAAAATTAATAAACAATGCTGGGTATATATGTTAATAAAAATTAAGATCAATAATACATTTAGCATCTAACTTTGGAATTTTACAGTAAGACAGTTATTTTTCCTACTATGTTATTTTGTTCAACAAATATTGGTACATAAAGAGAGATTTTTGAGTGTAGCTAGTATGTTTCCAATCCTAACCATATTAACTACTTTTTCAGTCTAATAAATGCATTTTTATTATCTAAATCATTGATCTTTAGGAAACTGATGAAATTCTGGGCTAACCATATAATGTCATTAAAAAGACACTAAATACTGTGCTAATACCATGTAATTATTCATTATTGGGAGATTAATATTAGTAGTAACATCTTTAGATTGTTACTTTTTCTGCCACTTGATCTTGATTAAAGGACTTAATAGTGTTTTATTGTTGTTTATAAGTTCACATATAACTGCTCATATGTGGTGTCACTTTGTGTATATGTAAATAAATATATAAATATGCATATGCAATTAATATTCAAAATCTTATATAAATATAAGTATAACTCTGTGTGTTGTACACTTGATACAAATTAATGATTGTAAGATAAATTTCTGTTTGAAATCATGATGCTTTTATTTGCATTGATTATGAGGTGTCTGCAACAATTACTAACAAGAGAAAATCCATAGAATTTGTGGTAATATCAATTTGCTCTTTGGTCACAAAGAATGAAGATGTATATTCTAGGTACATTGAATTTTCATAAATTATTTCTTAGCTCTCAGAGTGAACAGAAATAGAACAAAGTCAGTTTAGGTTTATTAGATAAAGGTAACAAGTCAAATGAAAATAGAAGGTTATAAATTGTGAGACTCATAGCACTATACACTGTATTTTGCAGTATAATATGTGTAACATATATGAACATAAATAAACATTATGTTTTATGTGTATATACATACATATATTCTTGAAATCATGGTGAATGTTCCTGAATTGTTTTTCCTTCTCCTAAACTACCACGCAGCAGAATTTTCAGTATAATATATTCAGAGTAACTGAAATGGAGCCTCACAAAAACACTTGGATGATTCAGGAAATGGCAAGAAAGAAAAATCTTAGCTGATTAAAGAAGAGAGAGGTTGAAATATTAATAAACTCAAACTGGAAATCAATGATTCCCCAGTTTGATTTCTGATTTAATGAGTCTATAATTAGCAACCACTACGGTACTAACTTTGTGTACTTAAATAGAAATCTGAAGATGTTTTATTCCTCCAATTATACAGTTGTATATTTTAAAACTACCTTGCTAAAAGAAATCTAACAGTAACACCTTTAGTTATTAATTCCTAGTTCTTTATGCTTTCTTTTTTCTTTTAGTATCAGGGATTGTACCTAGAGGTGTTTAACCATTTAGACACATCACCAGATATTTCTCATTTTTCATTTTGACACAGGGCTTCACAAAGTTGCTGAGACTGACTTTGAACTTGTGATCCTCCTACCTCAGTCTCCTGAGCCACTGGTATTGCAAGTGTGTGCCACCCCCTGTTATTTAGATTACAAGTGTATGCAACCCCATTATTTCTTACCTTTGATTTTGTCATGATGAATATTTTCAAAATTTATACACACACACACACACACACACACACATAGCTATAAATTAATACTAAAAATAATAAATAAAATGATAAATAAAATTTGAAGCATGAATTAGAGAAATGTTAAAACATAATCAGACATATGAACTTCACATTGCATTTTTTATCCACTTCTACAAAATTTGCATTCATAATTCAAAAATTTCACCAGTGCCTATATTCAACTGCTAGGAATACAATTTTCAAATGTCTTGTTTGTAAGCATTCATATTAAATAGTTATCAGAAAATTATTTCAAACTCTTTAGAAACACTTTTCTCAATTATATAATTCCTACCTTTATTATTTTCCTGTGAAAATTCCCCATTAATTTAAAATCCCTTTATGGAAAACAGCCTGAATAAAGAGTTGTTTTCTTTTTTGCGTATGTCTTCTCTTATACAGGTGACACAATATCTTACAAAGTTTGTTTTAAAGCAGATCACTTTAGGGAAAAATGCCCAATGTACACAGGATGCTGACTTTATTCAGATATTTATTGAATACATTACTTAAAAGAATACAGGAGGGGCTGGAGCGGTGGCTCAGCGGTTCGATGATTGCCTGGCAGGCACAAGGATCCGGGTTCAAACCCCAGCACCACGTACACAACTAAGTATTAGAGCAACTAAGGCCATGTGAAAAACTAAATAAAGTTGTTTCTCTCTTTCTCTGTCTCTCTCACTGTCCCTCTCTCTTTAAAAAAAAAAAAAAGAATACAGGAAACAGTGAAGAATGGATCTCATTTAACAGTTTAGATTTAGAATAACAATATTTTAAAGACATACTGTATATAGGCACTTTATATTTGCAACGTTTTGGACAAAGTCTCAACATAAGCTTTCTATCATGAATTGCAAGAAAATCAGGGTAGAAAAAATTACTAGATAATACCATGAGCCCAATAATGGTAAAAAAAAAAAAACTAGAAATACAATGTGTGTGCTGTATTGTAGTCCTTTTTCTTTATAGACTTTCATTGGTATTTTGACTATTCTATTTCAAATGTTTGTTTACTTAGAATTTTTTAGCTATATATTTGTTACTAAATGATTGCAGTAAGTGCTTTTTTCCTTAGAAGCTCTGTGACTGTAGTAATTAAAAGTTTTGCTTGAATTAGCTGAATTATCTTAGTTTTAAAGAGCATTTACTATATTTTATTTCTAATATTCTTTGCCATGTAGTTTGCCAAACCTTCTAGACATAGATACTTTCTGTGTTCCCCATTTTATGTACATATGTGCAAATGATTCCTATGATCAGGAATAATATTATGATATAAATGAACCATTGACCGATTTTCTTAAGCTCAGCAATTCATGAAATTATGCCCATGTAAAATATTATCTCGAAGAAATGCTGCTCAATATGTATTTTACGTCTTTCCAAAATGTCAGGATATGCAATTGTTTAGAGGTTATTTTGGCAAACCAAACTTTATTACATGTCCATCAAGATATTCTTAGGCTAAAAGAAAGGACCTTGTACTGAAACCCTAGAGATAAGAAAATTTTCAGTTGTTTATTTTCAAGTTGAAGTTCTTCCTCCATGTTTAATGGCAAAGAATTTAGGGCCTGTCTACATGATTGACAAGAAGTTAACATATTTATAAGAAACAATTAACTCTACATGTAAATCTCTCTGTTGCCCATACATGAACCAATCTCTTTAGGGCAAAGAGTCAAGTCTGATTGAAGACCATAGATAACTGAGTAAGAATATCAAGTTACCTGTGTTTAAGAATTCAAGCATGAAAGTCACATTTCATCTAACAATAACAAATGTCTCTGCACAGCAAAAACTTGTACTATGTACAAAGATACCTTTGTAGATAAATGAATGAGTAATTATTATTATGTCTAGTAACTTACGTTACCTTATGTTTCTCAGTCTTCCTTTGATTTTCAGCGGATAATTATTAAGGAACAAGGAGAATGTCGCTAACACTTTTTATGTGCTTATTTTCATTGTTTTAGTTCTGTTTTACCTTAATCATTCTGCTTTGCATTATGAAATATATAATATATGAAATATAAATTTTGTCTATATACCTTCTAGTTGTTTATGTTTATATTCTAAAGTAAATTATTTGTATATTCTCTAAGAAACACTCAAGGTAACAATGCATTCAATTTGAAAGAAACTAAGCCTACTGAGAAGGGATCTTTTCTCCATATCTGTAAGAATGGACATATTAATCACTGCAAGAATGAAAGTCATAGGGGAGGAAAGAGTGGTTTAGAAACTGAGATGGGAGATGACAGGAAATCATTAGAAAAATCGAAATACTTAAATGATGAAAGATCAGAGCATCATACTTCTAAGAAATGTACAAATATCAAATACAGTAGCTTATTTTCCAAAAAAGCAGTATCATTCTCTTCTGGAGGCAAAAAAGTGTGATCAGGATATAAAGCATGATAATAGGGGAATTAAAATAAAATGGAGTGATTTTCAGAGTGGAAGCAATATTGAGTTATAGGTTAGAAAAAATTGTGATGGATTTTAGCACTCCATTTCTAATAGAAGTGTAATACAAAATCTCTGTCCTCATGCATGTGTGCTGAATATTTGTGGGGGTGTTTATTTAAGAGAATGAAAACGATAGATCCAACTATCTGAATCTATAAAATTCTGTTTTTAAAAAAACATATTTTTATTCTAGACTTACAATCTTAATTTATGGCACAAGAGAAATTATTAAAGATGTCCAAAAAGAGACTTGTGTCACTGCCTTCAAAATAACTTACTTATTACCATCTCAAATTATTAGCAACCCAACCTCCCACCAAACCATAAAAAATGGATAATCCAACTTCTGCATATTAATTAGTAATAAAAATATTTATCTTTGTACACAAAATTAATCTATAGCACTGTTGGTATAATTTGTTGCAGAATGAATCATAAATGATTATTAAACTCCAACTAGTAATATAAATGCTAAGGCAGTTCCTATTGGATTTCTTCAGAGACCCACACCAATATATCCATAGGTAGATGGATAGATAGAGATACAGATTTACAAATATGTCAGGAAAGTTACCAGGGGAGTTGGCTCAGGCAATAATGGCAGATGGAAGTCCCACAACAGGTCACCTGCAGGCTGTAGACCCCATGTTGAGTCTGAGTCTGACAGCCTGGAATCCAATAGCTTAACTTTGTATCTTAACTGGGAATCCAATAGCTTAACTTTGTATCTAGAACTGAAAGTCTGAGATTAGGGATGCATTGTTCCTTCAGGAGCCCCTGGCAACTGGATGGTGCTCATCTACACTGAGGGCAGATCTTTTCCACATAGTACACTCATGTTATCTCTAGAAACACACCCAAAGACACACCTACCTAATCATGCTGTACTAGCTTTCTAGGCATACATTAATCCAATCAACTGACATCCTAAAGCAACCTTCACAGATGAACAGTGGTGTGAAGTCCATCAAATATGAGATGAAGGAATGGGTAACTAGGGAGATGTATATGCATATATATATACATGCAACAAAACAAATATGACAAAATGTTAATATGTTATTAAGTATAAAAGTCATGGGAATATGTTTATTCACTAACACAATCATTTCAAAGTTTAAGCATGTTATCAAATATTAACAATAAAGTGTTGGGTAAATTAAAAGAAAAAATAGCAAAAACACTAAGACCTTTTTATTACATCCATATCAATATTTACATCTATATGTATATTGTCATACATACACATTTTAGGGAAAGTGAAGTTGAATGTAAAGGGTATATACATTATGATATCATTATGAAGATCAAGAGAGAGAAAAACTAATGCATGCTAATATAAGTTAACTATAAAGGTGGTTGCCTATGAATACTGGTGGTGGTCAGTAAAGGGCAGGAATGCTATTTAGAGGTGGTAATTAGTTGGTGTGAATGGGACTGAAATAATCACTTTTAAAGTGAAGATTTCAAAGATGAATTAAAAGTGAAATAAAAAATAATTTCATATTTAAAAAACACTGAAATCTTTTATCTATCCTATGATTTTAATGTGGGAAATTATTAAAGGATATTCTTCATTGTAAACATAATTTCAACTAGATGCACAGACAAACATGAAAGAATGAGAAGCAGATGAATAAATAATATGCAGCCAAATATATATATAAACCATTTACCAATGTTTCATTGTGTTTAAAATGCATAAAAGCATAAAATAAATTATTAATGCCACATGCAGGAAAGAAATATGTAAATTGAGTTAAAATTGGTTAATGTCACTGAATTGTATGAATGTTGTATAAGTACTAATATTAACATCATATAGTTATATTTATATATCAAAATTTTATTTTGTAATCTACAAAAACCATGAAAATAAAAAAAATATGCAAAATTACCCAGCTATTTGAGAGGTATGTTTATTTTACAAATATGTAAATAAGAAGGTGATACAAAGGAATACAAATATGAAACTTTAGATAAAAATCAGTGAGTAGAATGACACTAAATTAAAAGGCTTCTGCACAACAAAGGAAACAAGTAAATGAAGAGAGAGTCTACACAGTGAGAGAAGATCTTTGCCAACTGCTCCTTCGATAATGCATTAATATCCAGAATATACAAATAATTCATAAAACTTAACATACACACACACACACACACAACCTAACCAATAAACTGACACTTCTAAAAGAAGCAATCTAAATGGTCAACCAAAATATGAAAAAAATATTCAATATCTCTAGCAATTAGAGAAATGCAAATTAAATCTACATTTAGGCACTGGATTGGTTGCTCAGTGATCAATCGGAGTGATTTCCTGTCATGTTCAAGAACCCAAGTTCAAATCCCAGCACCACACACACAAATAAGTGTCAGAGAAATGAAGGCCAGATGAAAAAAATAAATTAAATTTTATAAAATTGATTCCCTCTTTCTCTTTAAAAAAAAAACCGGCCTAGAGATTTCATCTCTCTGACATCGAAATGGTAATTATCAAGAATAGAAGTAATAATAAATGTTGGCAAGGATATGGGGGAAATGGTACACTCAAACATTGTTCGTCAGACTGCAAATTACTGGAATGCAGCATGGAGATTGTTCCAAAACTAGGAATGGAACCACCATATCACCCAACTACCCCACTCCTTAGTATATATCCAAACATATGTGGTGATGTGGTCACATAAATGTTTATTGAAGCAAAATTCACAATAACCAAGCTATGGAACCAAAGTAGGTGCCTTTTGACAGATGAATGGATAAAGAAAATGTAGTATATTTACACAGTGGAGTATTAGTCATGCAGAAGAATAGCCTGGTGGCCTTTGTCAATAATTGGATGAAACTGGAGACTATCATGCTAAGTGAATATGCTAGTTCCCAAAAGTCAAATGTTGAATATTTTATCTAATCTGCAAAAGGTAATTCAAAATAGGGGGAGGGGTATAAAAAAGAAAAAAATCAAACAGATAAAGGGGGAAAAAAGTGAAGGAATTAGTTGAGTAGGTGAAAGGATCAGAAGAGGAGGAAAAACAGATAGGAAAAGGGAAGAACAGTGGACAGAATTTGATTAAACTTTTGTATGTACATGAATGGATGTGTCATGGTGTACCCTGGATTCCGGTTAATCCTCAGGACACTAATTGAAAAGAAAGAAGCAAACTGTAAATGTACTGAAGAGGGAACTATGGATTACAGGGAGGGGAGCAAGTGGCAGAATGCTGGAGCCTGATGGGAACTGGATTGTGTTCCGTGCTTCTTTGAAAATATCAGCATATATGATGGTATTGTATACAACTAAACAGAATACATTAAAAAAATAAACTTTAGATAATAAAATATAGATGCTTGAATATTTAAGGCTGAATTGTATGGTATGTGCAACTTCCATCTGAAGAGTCCAGAACATCAAATTTATGGCAGAGTAGACAAATGTATAAATTTATAAATCATAAGCTAATTAAAGCAGCACAAGAGAAAGTTAGAAGTTGAACATACTCATATGTCAGTACAAAAACATATTAATTAATTAAAAAGTAAATTTTGTAACATTGGGCTTGAAATGGGAAAATGCTTATGCTTATAATGAGCAAATAATTTTACATAATCCATTATGTAAGAAAAGAAATGATATAAATCTATATAAATATTAGCCAAATGAAATTCAACTAGGTATAAGAGTATTAGAAAAAGTAGAATTCATGGCAATGATAGTAAGATGAATAGGCCTATCTCAGGATGAAATAAAGTGATCAAACAAGATATATAAAGTAATACATTTATAAGATCCTAATAACATAACCTCTGAAAATTTAAAGTAAAATGGTCAGAAAATTAAAGGTGATATAACCAAATTCAGAATGGAATATTATAACCTATTTCTTGCATTAAATGGTAAAATAGACAAAAAAATCTGTAAAAATAAAGTTTATTATGAATGACAATTAGTATAAAATTTTCATACCAAAACACAAACCAACAAAAGAAGCATACTAATTCTTTTTAAGAGTCATGGAGTATTCATAAAAATAGAATTACACTGGAAAATAAAGTAATATTATGTTATCTTCTCAATAAGAAATTAAAACTGACATAATGAAAATGAAAGATAATTAAGAAATATCAAATACTTTAAAATCAAGTAGAATGTATATATCAAAATATTTCTAAGTATCAAATACTTAAAAAGGGATAATAACAGAATATGTTTGTTAGGAAAATATTAAAATGTGAAATTTATAACCTTGTAATTATT
>PVKS010006434.1:0-78574 GCA_004027875.1 Aplodontia rufa
AGGCAAAAAAGCATTATGCAGGGCAGGGAAGATGGAGCTTTGTGAAGAGATGGCTTTGGGATTGAAATCCTGGCTGTTACATCCTTGGACAGCTAACCAAATCTCTGTGAGCCTCTATTGCCCAATTTGTAAGTGGGGATACTCATTTGTCGCATGGGGTTGTAGAAAAGATTCAGTGTGATTGTGTGTATGGAGCATGGCCTTAGCAGGCCTGTAGGCATGGCAACCTCTGCTGCTTCTGAACTGGGGTTTTTTGGGGTTAACTTGAAATTCTGCAACACCTAAAGGACTAGGGCATCCCGTGCAGTAAGTTTGGATCAAGAAACTCTTTAGCTTGAATTGGTCCAAAGGAAAAAAAAAAATAAGTTTCACAATTTCCTTGGCACTCAATGATCTTAAACCCAGTTTTTACCCCAAAGTTTACTATAAAGCCATAAACAGGACCAGGAAAGGTGAAAAACTAACCGGAGATGCACTGGATTTGGAAAACAGTAAGCAGGAGGTAAAGCCAAAGAGAGGTGGGGATAGCAACATGAAGGAATGTCAGCTAGAAGGAGAAAATGACTGGGCCACCTAAAAGACAAGGGAAGTGTGGAAAAGGGAAGCTGAGGAGACATGAGGGGCGATGATGACCTCCACCCTACCCAAAAGAAAAGTCAAAAAATAAATGAGCAAGAAAAGGAAGTGGCCAGAGGAAGTAAGGCAGGATGGGCAGCAGAGAGGGGGGTTTATAAAGCAGATTGTGTGGAAGTCGGTTCTGATTAGTAGGAAATAGATGGGTGCTCTGAGCACTGCACCTGGGCTCAGCTGGACTCACCTGGCTGGACTCCAGTTAGTAAAACCTTGGCTTAACTGGCTGGAGGGTGGGCATGGAGGCCTAAGATAGCCTAGCGGGTTAGCTCTTGCTGGCTGCCACCCTGAGCTGTAATGTGCAGCCTCAGGTCTGGGATGCCTCTCTCATCTCTGCCTGCGTGTGTGCTGCGTGCAACACTTGTGGGTATGAAACCTACATGAGAAGATGCAAAGGCTTAGCTTGTTAGATCCTTACGCTTGGTTTCTGGTGACCTGAGAGACAGAAGGAAAGCCACTGTCCAGGTAGGCCTCCCCTGAGGGCCACCCCCAGGACTGGCCACACTCCCAGCTGTTGCTGAGATCCTCTTTTTAGACTCATCTCCCAATCCCTGAACATCTCAGAGGACCCAGAAATAAAAGGCCCACTTGATTCAGGCACACGTTTTCTAAAGAGGGACCTGCTAAAGCCATCAAGTTCAGGAGGGAGATGGAGGGTAGGGACACGACATCATTTAGCAAAGGGGCCTTCTTCCCAACTGGTGAGTTTCTGACATAAATGGAGCCCTTGTGGCTGAACGTTTTCTCTCATTTGCGGAAGCTAAAATATAAGAAGAATCAGTACTTTAGATGGCTAACCTAACAATTACCTCAACATGTATGAATCCTTGCATGATCATGGGGAACTGTGCTTAGGTTCCTGGGGGACGTAGGGAGTGGGGAAGGGAATAGTAAGGACATAAAGGTGACCAGAGGGAGGTAGTATGGGTGAATCTAATCCCAGACAAACCTCTGACTTCCACGAGAAGTCCAATTAACTTGGGGCTTAAGTAAAGTGAAACATGAAACCATGGGGAATCCCAAGGGGGGAATCCATGGTCTGGCACCGGTATTGGCTTGTTCTGTCATTACACTGCTGTTCTTGATTATTTGATGATGAACCCCTCCAAATTGTAAGACCATGTCTATTGAATAAAAAAAATAAAATAAAAAATAAAAATAAATGGAGCCCTTGCTGGGGATGTTATCTGGTGAGGATGGGTTTTTTGGGAGTCCCCCCTGCCCGTTGAACTGGGGATTAAATGCAGGGCTTGCACAAGCTAGGCAAGTGCTCTACCAGTGAGCTATATCCCTAGCCTGAGTCTGGGTTTGAACTGGCTCCAATCCAAAGACTACTCTGCATTTCCAGGCAGATAAAGCCTTGTGTCACCCATGACTCATGCCACCAAGGCAGCACTGCTTCTCAGTACTTGCCTGGAAAAAGCTGAAGTTGTTTAAGAATCAGATATGCTCCAGGTACAGTGGTGGATACTTGTTAATCCCAGCGGCTCCAGAGGCTGAGGCAGGAGGATTGCAAGTTCAAAGCCAGCCTCAGCAACTTAAGGAGACCTTGTCTCAAATTAAAATATATATATATATATAGAAAGAATGATACTATGGCTTTTGCAGGTAAATGGATGGAAATGGGAAAAATCATGCTGAGTGGAACAAACCAAACCCAGAGACTGAAAGGGTCGAATGTTTTCTCTCATATGTAGAAGCTAGAGTAAAAACCTAAGATAGGATGAAAATTAGTCAAGTTTATTTAATAGACCCACCAAATCTAAAGTGACACATAAGCTGTGGGGACCATAGCTATGAAGGTAGGAGGGAGGAGAAAGTGAGGGAGGAGAGGGAGGGAAGGGGGGAGTGTTCAATACTATAGAGTACACTTGTCTCCCTTAGGAACCTCAAATGCACCCAGGTGGCATATAAATCCAGCAATTTCAAGGTTGAAAGTACATGTTGGTCATTTATATCTGTAACTTGGGAGAACTACAGAGGAATCACGAGATCAGGGAGTGGAGTAAGCCAGGGAGATCCTGGGCAAGGATCAGGTTTAAGCAACTCTGTCAATACATATGCATGTATAAAGGGGGACCAAAGAATCCCTTCATTATGTAAGATGATGCTGAACCAATAAAGTAAATAAAGCAATACAAAATAAAAAATAGAAAGAGCTGGGGATGTGGCTCCGTGGTTAAACACCTCTGGGTTCAATCCTTGGTACCAAAAAAAGAAAAAAGAAAAAGAAAAGAATCAGACATGCTCAGCAGCACACATGAGAGGAGCGCGTTGATATCGGAAGCTGTTTCCCACGCCACCTTCAGGGTGTGGTGTGCTTCAGGGCCCAACTTCCCCTCTTGAGGCTCCACATTGCGAGGTAGATGGATCTTTTTTGTTGCTTCTATAGGTCTTCCATTCATTCATTCATTCATTCACTCATTCACCCATTCATTCATTCACTCATTCACCCATTCATTCATTCACTCATTCACCCATTCATTCATTCATTCATTCATTCACTCATTCACTCATTCAACACCCCGGGCACTTACAGAGTTCTCCGAATTCAAGGACCCCTGGCCCATGATCCCAAAAGAGACCTGTATGCCCTGTAAGATCTCCCAGGGACAGTAGGTGCTGTCACCGCTAGGCCGTCAGGAATAAAGGTCCAGAACACACTGTTTTATTCCTTCTATAAATCTTCAAACAGCATTTATTCTGCACCAGGTCTCTCTCTTTCCTAAACATTGATCTACAGAGCTGAAAAGGATGTGTGATTCTTCTCTTGGGAATCTCCCAGTCTTGGGAGAGATGGATAGGGAAGGATGTCATGTAAAGTTTAAAAAAGCACTGAGACCAGACACATCTGGGCCCAAACTACAGCCCTTCCATGAAGCTGTGTGGACTTGAGCAAGTTACTCACCCTCTCTGAGTGCATTTACTTGATGATAAAGTAGAAATAATCCTATTATATGTAGGGTACCCTTTATTAAGCATGTGTAATGTGCTTGCTATCTGTACCAGGTTACTTACTTTAGTTTTACACATAATTTATATATTTATTTTCATTTATTTATGTCGGTACCAGGGATTGAACTCAAGGGGACTTCACTGAGGCACATACCCAGCCCTTTTTAATTTTTTATTTTGAGACAGGGTCTCACTAATTTGCTTAGGGCCTTGCTAAGTTGCTTTGAGCTTGCAGTCCTCCTGCCTCAGCCTGTCGAGCCTCTGGGTTTACAGGTATGCTCCACCAAGCCTGGCTTTATTTTTATTTTTAAAATTTCAAAAGAAACATTTGAAATCACTTCCAAAATAGGTAATTTGTAGACACGGTAAAATAATTCCAAGTTGGGCTGGGGATATAGCTTAAGAGTAGAACACTTGCCTAGCATGTGCAAGGCCCTGGGTTCAATCTCCAGTACTAAAAAAGAAAAAAAAAAAAATAAAAGGAAGAAGAGAAAATTGCAAGGGTTTACAGTAAAAAGGGAAACATCCGCTCCCCCACCCGCTAGTCTCCCAGATGCCCTCCAGCAGGGACTACTGCTACCACCTGGTCCACCCTCCAGAGGCATTCAGACCTCACGCAAAACAGGCGCTCGCGTTCCTTCCGCCAGCAGCAGCACAGGGGCATGGCGCCTCGCCTACCAGTGGGTCTTGGTGATCGTTCCATGACAGAACACACAGATCTGTTTGGTTTTCTTCTTGTTTTCAAGCAGGTGCTTGGCGTTCCGATACACACAGATTTACTGTGGCTCCGTGTGGTCTGTCCCTTCTGGTGGGCACTGCGGTGGTTTCCCTTCACGTCTATTTCAAGCTTGCTGTGGTGAGGGTCCAAGGCTGCACTTCCTTGAGCTCCTTCCTACGTGAGTGACACTAAAAAGCCATTGGGTGTCATTACATTCCTCAGCTCTCAACGAACCCCAAGATTGCTCTTTAGAGGAGAAGCTGGGACAGTGGCCTGGATGGCTTTTTACCTCCAGAGGCTGACTCCACTTTGGTTCACGGTCTCTGTGTCCCCCTCTCTTCTCTGCCACCATTCTTCGTCTCTGGGGAGGGAGTAGGAGGTAGGAAGACTGTGGCCTGGGCTTCAGTCCTGCTCCCCCACTTCCAACTGTGTGACGGGGCAGGGCCTTGAGCTTGCTGTGCCTCTTGTGAGATGCCATGCGCAACAGGGAAGTGTGGTCTCCAGGTGACCAGGACAGCACCTCAGAATCACAGAGGGCTGTCCAGAGCGAGGCCCCTTCCGCTCCTCCCTTCATAGTGTGGCACAGGATGGCTCTCGGCAGGGATTACCATGTGCCAGGTGAGCACCTACTATGGGCATAGCACTGTGCCAGTGCTCAGAGGAACCCCTGTGGAAGCTGGGACAGTTTGTCCTAGACTCTGAGGCACCAGAAAGCCAGGATAAGCGTGCCTGAGTGTTTCTGTGTCCTCAGTGGGCAGCCCCTATCGATGGCAGGGGGAATGGTCCTAAGCCAGACATCATATTACTTTCTTGGCTCTCAGTAAGTAATATGATCACAGTTAGGAAAGATCATCCCTTCCACAGCATCTCCTGAAATCCTGTCCCATCTGCAGGGATATACCGACCCACTTCCCCACTCTGTATCAAGGTCTTTGTCTACGTGAAGTTCCCCATTGAGATGACAAGCAGCTGAGGCTGGGTCTCTCCAGGAGCCTGGCCATGTGAAGCCCCAGGCCATGGGCACTTTGCACACTTACATGGATGTTGGGTCCCTCCAACCAGGACCTCTGAATGATTTGAGTCTTGGTACAAATTAGAGAAGGTATCCTCTGCGTGTGGCAGCCTTGGGACTGGGCACCCAGCAAGCAGGAAGCTGGATTTGGAACCCCTTGCTGCTTGGCCAGGTGATCAGTTGCTTATATCTAACTCTTCCTGCCTCCTCTATGCAGGCTCCTTCCCCAACCTTCCTCTTTTTCTCGCAAATAGCCCTGGAGCCATCCAGTGGTGTGAATTAAATGCAGGATTTTCAGAATTGCAGAGAAGATTAAATAGATAATAATGCATGTGGAATGTCCAGCAATGAGCTTAGCAGTCTAGTAAAAGTTTAGCAAAGATTGGCTGATTCCCTGCTTTTAAAATGAAGAGGAGGAGGAGGAGGAGGAGGAGGAGGAGGAAGAAGAAGAAGAAGAGGAAGAGGAAGAAGAGGAAGAGGAAGAAGGAGGAGGAGGAGGAGAAGAAGAAGAACAGGAAGAAGCACGTTTTATTTTTTATTTCAGGGGGAAATTTTAGAACAACCTTTAAATACCAAATTTCCATGATGTCCAGGGCAGGGGTGAAATGTGGTAGTCTACAAAGCCACCTGGATAAGTACAATCGACCAAAGGTCCTCTGCTGCCTCACCTAGGAAAGAACTAGCATTTATTAAGTGCCTGCTGTATGCAACACACTTAGAACAGTTTCTCCCCTTAGAACAGCTCTGTGGGCAGGTGTGAGACTGTGTCTCAAACTTACAGATGAGAACCACCAGGCCCAGAGGCTCCAAGCTCACCCATCAGTTAGCCAGAAAGTTCAGAGCTAGGGTTCAATCTCAGGGAATCCAAGTCCTCAGAAGTTTTGGGGCTAAAGGCCAGATCACAGGCACAAAAAGATGCAGAACAATTCTTATTGGTTTTGACCTCCTTTTGAAGTCAGCTTTGCCAGCTCTTTTCATTGGGAAGAAGGGGAGAGTGTGTCTAGCCCAGGGTCTCTAACTTACGACCTTCAAGGACTTGACTATTTCCATTCTTACAGAGCAGCATCATCACTTAGTCTCATAGAACTCAAAAACAGCACCAGGCCAGCAATTTTATACTTATTAACTTAAATTTTATCAAGGTCACAGCTAGAGACCTGTTCCACAAAAAGGGTCGTGCAGCAGGAAGCAAAGAACTCACACACTCTCCCTGGGGCCGAGCACTCCATCACAGCCTGAGACGGCCGGGGTGGATAGCCTCGGCCCACTTCATTGCAGAAGAGATGGGTGAGATGCAGGACGAAGCAGAGGCTGGGCGGGGAGAAGCAATGCCCCAGCTGGGTGGGCTGTCAGAGACACCACCTGGATGAAGCCATCGTGGACAGGGAACAGTGGGGTGTGAAAACTCCCTTGGTTAAAGAACCTTGAGTTTGCTTTCAGTTTTAATGAGGAAGGAGGTGCTGACAACCAGGCCTGCTCTTAGACACTTCTGAGGGGCCTGCCTGTGGTCTCACAAGGAAGAGGAGGAGGCCCCAGAGGAGCCCAGATGGGCTGCCCCATCTGCTGTCTCTGGAGTAAATGTCCAATAAGCCCTGGCTGGGAGAAGAACAGGGACAGGGCAAGCTTTATTTTCCAACAGTACAGAAATGCCTTCTTTTTAAAAATAGTGGGGTTGGAATGTTTTCTCTCATTTGTGGATGCTAGAATATAAGCAGAATCAGTACATTAGATGGCTAACCTAACAATTACCTCATCATGTATGAATTCTTACATGATCATGGGGAACTGTGCTAAGATTCCTGGGGGACGTAGGGAGGGGGGGAAAGGAGGGGGGAAGGGAATAGGAAGGACACCAAGTTGACCAGAAGGAGGTAGTAAGGGTGAATGTAATCCAAGGGGAACCTCTGACTTGCAGGAGAAGTCCAATCAACTTGGGTTTTAAGTAAAGTGAAACATGGAACCATGGGAAACTCAAAGGGGGGAAACCATGGTCGGGCTCCAATATTGGCTTGCTCTGTCATTACACTTTTGTTCTTGATTGTTTGACAATGAACCCCTCCAAGTTGTAAGACCGTGTTTATCGAATAAAAATTTAAAAACAATAGTGGAGCTGGGTGCGGGGGTGGGGGAGGCATGCCTGTAATCCCAGTGGCTTGGGAGGCTGAGGCTGAAGGATCCCAAGTTCAAAGTCAACCTTCGGAACTTAGGCCCTTTGCAACTTAATGAGATCCTGTCTCAAAACAAAATAATAAAAAGAGTTGGGAATGTGGCCAAGTTGTTAAACACCCCTGGGTTCAATCCCTGGTAGAGATAGATATAGATCGATAGATAGATGATATAGATAGATAGATAGATGATAGATAGATAGATGATAGATAGATAGATAGATAGATAGATAGATAGATGATAGATAGGAAGGCCAGGACTGGTAATGACCAAGAAAAGTACTCAGAAGGGCCCAGCCCAGCAGCCTGGATGAGCCCATCCTGTGTTTTGGACTGGTCAGCCAACAGTCCCAGTTCAAATGAAATTGAGGGGTTTCCCACTGGTAGGATTCTCAGTGCTAAAACCAGTAAAGTCCTGGGCAACTCAAAACGAGTGATTTATGGGAGCCTGTGTGTGACTCTCTCTGGTGCCTGCTGAGGAAGAGAAGGGCTTGTTGGTTCCAAGAGGAAGAAGAGGAGGAAGGGCTCTCAAAACCAAAGATGGGGAGACACCGAGACCTCTCTCCCTCCAGGCCTCACTTCATGGAGGAGAAATGAGAGGCCAGAGGGAGGAGAAGGTGGAAATAAAGGAGGAGGATGGAAAACTGCTTGGGGGACGGTTGGACTCAAAGAAACCCCCTTCCCCTGCCGCTCCTGCCTATTGCATCCCTCACCTCATTCCATGATCCTCCTCTCCCATCTATACACTGGACAAGCTGGTCACCTTCTGGGGAGACTTTTGAAAGCCAAGGAAAAAGAGATCTGTCTCAAACTTCAAAAGGCCTAAATCCAAGTGCTTGCTGAGCCTCTCCTCTCAGGGACCTCTCCTTGAACTTGTCAGGGGCCTGGCTGCTTCTCCTGCCCAAGGCCTCTGTTGCAGCCTCCATCACTAGAGCGAGGTGGGGAGTAGCAAGATGGCGAGTGTGAAGCGGGGAAGCTTCTAGACACCCAGCCAGTGTTTGTTTCTTCCTTCCTGCCTCCGCATGCGGCCAGTTAGAATTCCAGATTTGAGAACTAACAGTGCCGCTTGTTTCCCCTTCTCATCCAGGTCCTCGCCATGCCCACCTTATCCCCTGAATCATCTGAAGAATACTTTCAGTATGATGAATCCGCTGAAGCCTGTTATGTGGGGGACATCGTGGCCTTTGGGACCATCTTCCTGTCCATATTCTACTCCCTTGTCTTTGCCTTCGGCCTGGTGGGAAATCTGCTGGTGGTGCTTGCCCTCACCAACACCCGGAAGCCCAAGAGCATCACTGACATCTACCTGCTGAACCTGGCCTTCAGCGATCTGCTCTTCGTAGCCACCTTGCCCTTTTGGACTCACTACGTGATCAGTGAACAAGGCCTCCACAACACCGTGTGCAAGCTCACCACCGCCCTCTTCTTCATCGGATTTTTTGGAGGCATATTTTTCATCACCATCATCAGCATCGACAGGTACCTGGCTATTGTCCTGGCTGCCAACTCCATGAGGAACCGGACCGTGCAGCACGGCGTCACCATCAGCCTGGGTGTCTGGGCAGCAGCCATTCTCGTGGCAGCACCCCAGTTCATGTTCACAAAGCGAAAAGAAAATGAGTGCTTGGGTGACTACCCCGAGGTCCTCCAGGAAATCTGGCCCGTGCTCCGCAATGCGGAGGTGAACTTCCTGGGCTTCCTGCTGCCCCTGCTCATCATGAGCTACTGCTACTTCCGAATCATCCTGACACTGTTTTCCTGCAAGAACCAAAAGAAAGCGAAAGCCATCAGACTCATCTTACTGGTGGTCGTTGTGTTCTTCCTCTTCTGGACACCCTATAACGTTATGATTTTCCTGGAGACTCTCAAATTCTACGACTTCTTTCCCAACTGCGACATGAAGAGGGATCTGAGGTTGGCCCTCAGTGTGACTGAGACGGTGGCCTTTAGCCACTGTTGCCTCAATCCCCTCATCTATGCCTTTGCTGGAGAGAAGTTCAGAAGATACCTCTGCCACCTGTATAGGAAGTTCCTGGGTGTCCTGTGCGGTCATCCCGTCCACACCAGTTTCTCCCCATCTGAATCACAAAGAAGCAGGCAGGGAAGCATTCTGAGCAGCAGTTTTACTCATTACACCAGTGACGGGGATGCGTCCCTCCTGCTCTAAAGGGACCCACAAGCCTTGTCTCCACAGAGAACCCAGAGTTCCTCAATCTGACACTGAGTAATGAGGACACAATTTTTGTTTTGTTTTGTACTTGCAAGAAATATGGACCCAATACTAACAAAACCACAGTAGAGTGTTTTCAAGAATTATGCTCAAGTTTTGGATGGAAAAAGATGCACATGTCTCCTACTACAAATGTCAGGATGTTTTAGCTTACAAATGACAAAATTTCAACCCAGACTAACTTTAAAAAGGGGATTGTGAGTACTGTTCATATTGTGCCGTTGACAAGGTAGTGACTGGGCCCTTAGGGTGAGCAGAATCCAGGGCTTGAATCTAGCTAGAATTTGCTCTCTGACCCTCAAAGTTTTAAGCAGGGATAGATCTCCAAAGCTCACAATAGCATAAATTTATCCCTGGAGAGGGACTAAGACCCATACCTCTCTGGTTCCAAGAACAAATTTCCAGAGAAGTCTTCTGATTGGCCAAGTTTGTATCAAGTGGTGAACCAAGAGGTGGCATCCACAAGAAAGGGATATGTGGAGTCAATAGCCTTCCCTGACCCAATCTTCTCCTCTAAATCTCATGGTTAGAAGTTGGGGAGGACTTGTTTCCAAGAAGTTGGAGGAGTGAGTACTGTTCTGATCGGACAGAACAAGAGCCACACACCAACCTTCCCCTGTACCTGAGCAGCTCCTCCCAGGCTATGTCCTGATCACACCAGCCAGCACACACCTCTTCATTAGACCTTCTAACACATTCCCAAACCTACAAAGGCTACCCACTGCCCACTGCATCAAGTCCAAACTCAAATGCCTGACTTCCCGAGACCCCCCACCATGCAGTTCAGCAGACAAGACCCCACTGCTGACCTGTTCCCAAAGGACCCCATCTGCCCTATCAGTCCTATCTATATGTCAGTCATATCCCCCAGCCTTGTCTCTGCTATAAAACCTCACACATCTCCCTCTACTTGCTCCCAGGCCCCTGGGGAAAAATAAAAAGAAACCTGCCCCAAAGTGAAGGGAAGAATTCCAATCCCAACTCTGTCACTTGCCCACTGATAGCTTAGGGCCAACTGAACTTCAGTCCTATATCTATAATAGGGGGTGATGCTATCTTTTGCATAGGGAACATTCGCTCTATCATGAGGATCCAGCCACCAGCTCTTGCAAGTCCCAACCATGTTGCTGTTCCCCAGACTTCAGCTCTACCCTTATGCGGCAGTGTTGCACCATGCCCAAGTGCAGACAGAGCCGGAGGAGGCTGCAGGCTGTGTTGCAGGACATAGCCCTGGCACAGAGGAGGCTGGCTCCTACCACAGTGCTCACAGTCAGCACCATCTGCAGGTGGACAGCCTTCCTGACCCAACCTCCCAGCTGTCATGGATGGTTCCTCCTAAGCCCCTCCCCAAAAGCTCCTGCCCGTCTGGTAGACAATCCCCATCACTCTTGCCACTGCCAAATTTGAGACCCAAGCTTTGGGAGCAGTTTTCTTCTTTCAGTAAGCATGTGAGATAGTCTGAAAATTTAAAGCTTGAAGAAAGAATTGTGATAATGCTAAAGAAGTCATCATCTATGATCTACCCACGCAAATCTTTTTGCGTTTGCCCATCAGCACTTGTTCACACTCTCACTTGTTAGAGTTGCAGCCATGTAGTAGAGTTACATAACCTGCTTTGTAAACTACTAGAGCCCAGATAGCTCTGCGTGTACGCAGCTTTGCAACAGCCCTTTTGGAAGACTCCACCGGAGTTGTGCTCACTGAAGCAGAAGTGCTGATTATTGTCTGGGCATCTGTTTTCTCCTTGGCTGTCTGCATGTTTGTTTAATGACTGAGAGAATGAGTCATATTCCTGCACGATCATGTCCCATCACCAACTCTCTGTTACTCTGTTGATAAACATTTCACTCCTTTCCGATACTTAGCAAATACAGATTTTATAGCACTTTCATCAGTGTCGTTTTCTTTCTCCTGCTCAATTTCCATTAAATAAGTTCCTTACCATGGGGATTACTGGGTCAAAGAGCATGAGGACTTCTTAGCTTTTAACATTAGATATAAAGCTAGCTTACTGCAAAACCTTTATTGGGTATATATTATGCATACCATGTGAGCTCATGTCTGGACCTACTTCAAAGGTGATGAGCCCCGTCCTCTGCCCACAATGATTTAACATTTAAATGTAGAAGAGAAGTGAACAAATAAGCCTGTTTTGATTATGTGATAGTGCTGGGGCAGTGACATCTGACCTGAGACTTTAGGGGTAAGAGACTTGCTAGGCAAAGAAGGGGTCAGCAAGCCAGATAGAGGGAACAGCATGTGGAAATGAATTGTATGAGAGTGTGTGAACAACCTTTATGCAAATATTGAAAGACATTGGGAACAAGATGGATGGAAGGAAACTTCTGGAGCTGGGGTCCTTAGCTGGGGGTTTGGTTCAAACAACCAATGAAGCAGGGTGGTCCCCCTCAGAGTGTCCATGAAGTTGCTCCACTGTTATCTGATCCTTATCCCAGCTATTGAATGATGAGACTTTTGTTTTTGCAGTACTGGAGGTTGAACCCAGAATCTCACACATGCTAGGCAAGTGCTCTACCACTGAGCCACACCCGCAGCCAGAAGCGTGAGACTTCTTTTTTTCTTTTTTTAAAGAGAGAGGGACAGTGAGAAAGAGAAAGTGAGAACAATTTTATTTAGTTTTTCATGTGGCCTTTGCTGCTCCGAGACTTCGCTGTGTACGTGGTGCTGGGGTTTGAACTTGCGTACTCACACATGCAAGGCAAGCGCTGTAACCGCTAAGCCACTGCTCCAGCCCTAGAATCATGAGACTTTTAATTAAAGTTCAACCTATTTCTGGACTTCCAAATAGGGAAGAAGTAATTCTTTTGGCTTGAGAAATAAAATTAGGGAAACAAACACATTTCTAGAAGAATATTAAATTAGGATCAAAATTCTATATTTTCTCATTCATTTTGCTGGATAGGAAAAACCCAAAACAGCAAAGCTATTGATGACTAAATAAAGGAGGGCACATTTGAAAAGGAGAGCTGTCCCTCAGCACAGAAATGGATCATGCCCACTGCTGTCTGAGCGCTGAGCTTCCCAAAACAGAGGGAAATGAACTGAGATCTGCGCTAAGTCCCAAAGCATGAACTCTGACCTTGCACAAATTCCCTAAAATCTTTGAGGCTCACAGTTCTATCAGAAAAATAAACATAGTGACCAGCTCCTAGGGATATGAAGATTTAGTAAGACAACCTCCACAAACCTTGAAGTGTTCATCTGGCAAAAGAAGCTCAAATAAACGGTGGCGAGTACTTTTACTTTATTATTATTATTTTATTTTTGCAGCACTGAGGATTGAACCCAGGGGCACTTTACCACTAAACTACATCTCCATTCCTTTTTATTTTTTATTTTGACACAGGGCTCACTAAATTGCCCAGGCTGGCCTCGAACTTGCAATCCTCCTGCCTTAGTCTTCCAACTACTGGGATTACAAGTATGTACCACTGCTATTGCCAGTGGCAATACAATTATTTTTTTTAATATTTCTATTTTTTTTTTTTTACAGACAGCGCAGTAAAAGAGAGAGAGAAAGACTCAATTTTATTTAGTTTTTCATGTGGCTTTCATTGCTCCAACACTTCATTGTACATGTGGTTCTGGGGTTTAAACTAGCATCCTTGTGCATTTCAAGAAAGCGCTGTAACCACCAAGCCACTGCTCCAGCCCCGTATTTCTACATTTTTAATGATGCATTATAGTTATACATAATGATGGGATTTGTTGTCACATATTCACACATGCACACAATGTAACAATACAGTTTGTCCACTATCACTCCCCGACACTTTTCACCTTCATCCCCTCTTCCAACTCTCTGGTCCCTTTCCTCTACTGATCTCCCTTTATGTGTCATAAGATTCCTTTTTTCCCCCTTTTTACTCTCTGGCTTCCACATATGAGAGAAATATGACTCCTAACCTTCTGAGTTTAGCTTATTTAGCTTAACATAATACTCTCTACTTCCATCCATTTTCCTGCAAATGGCATAATTTCATTTTTCTTTATGGCTGAATAAAACTCCATTGTGTATATCACCACATTTTCTTTATCCATTCATCCGTTGATGGACACCTAGGCTGGTTCCATAGTTTGGAATTGTGGATTGTGCTCCTATAAACATGGGTATGCATGTATCACTGTAGTAAGAAGACTTTAAACTCTTCAGGATAAATGCTGAGAAGTGGTATAAATATGTCATACAGTGCTTACATGCCTAGCCTTTTGAAGTACCTCAATACTGATTTCCATAGTGGTTGTACTAATTTTCCATATCACCAACAGTGGAAAAGTGTTCCTTTTTATCCAAATCCTCTCCAGCCTTTATTATTATTTATATTTTTGATAACTTCCATTCTGACTGGCATGAGATAAAATCTCAGTGTAATTTTGATTTGCATTTCCCTAATTGCTAATGATGTTGAACATTTTTATGTAGTTGTTGGCAATTTGTATTTCTTCTTTCAAGAAGTGTCTGCTTAATTCATTTGCCCATTTATTAATTGGGTTGTTTGAATTGTTGGTGTAAAGTTTTCTGAGTTCTTTGTATATTCTAGAAATTAATCCTCTGTCAGAACAGTATCTAGCAAAGATTTTTCTCCCATCCCGTAGGCTCTATCTTCACATTCCCAATTGTTTCCCTTGCTATGCAGAAGCTTTTTAATTTGATGTCATCCCATTTACTAACTCTTGGCATTGTTTCCTGAGTTTTAGGGGTACTGTGCATATGTGCTGGAGTCTTGACCCTATGCTTCCTTCTAGGAGATGCATAATTTCTGGTTTAATTCCTAGGTCCTTGACCCATTTTCAGTTTATTTTTGTACCAGCTGAGAGATAAGGGTGTAGTTTCATTCTTCTACATATAATCAGTTTTCCCAGCATCATTTGTTAAAAGGCAGTCTTTTCTCCAATGTATATTTTTGGCACCTTTGCTAAGGATCAGATGACTATAGATATATGAGTTTGTCTCACTTCTGCCTTTGCTATTGGTCTCTGCACTTTTCCTTTTTAAGAGAGAGGGACAGTGAGAAAGGGAGAGAAAGAATCAATCTTATTTGTTTTTCATGTGACTTTCATTGCTTCCAACAGTTCGTTGTGTACGTGGTGCTGGGGTTTGAACCTGCGTACTTGCGCACGCCAGGAAAGCGCTGTGACCGCTGAGCCACGGCTCCAGCCCCATGGTCTATGCATTTTTAACTTACAATGGGTTTATCAGGATATAACTCCATTGTCACTCAAGGAGCATCTCAACTGACAAGTGATGGAACTGAGACCTGAGCCTGTCTGGCTGTGCCATACTCTCCGTATCGGGCTGCCCCAACGCAAGAGCCCTTGGCCACTCTTGTCATGCCTTCCTCACTTTTTCTACCAGGAGGTGTAGCCTCCCACTTGTTCCTAGGGTGCTTTCTATGGCTTTAAGGGGGAATCACAGTCTCAGAGTACTTTGAGACAAATTGTTTCCTCATTTACCATAGAATTCCCATTCTTCTGTTTGGCCCTCTGGGACCTGGATAATAATTTGTGCCTATTTCCTGCAACTTGAGCCTGGAATGGTCCTTTCCTCCTGCTGATTAATCACCTGATCATTTGATTTATAGGTTCTGGTCTGATTCCCAGATTCTTGATCCATTTTGTGTTGGTTTTTGTGCAGGGTGAGGTCTTCTCTCATTCTTCTACACGTAGTTAACCCATTTTCCCATTTGTTTAAAAGGCTCTTTTCTCCAATGTATGTTTTCATCAAGGAGCAGATGACTATAGACGTGTGGGTTTGTCTATGTGTATTCTATCCTGTATCATTGGTCTGCGTGTCTGTTTTTAAGCCAGTAACATGCAGTTTTTGTTACTATAGCTTAGTAGTAATATTTGAAGTCAGGTATTGTGATACCTCCAGCTTTACTTTTTTGGCTTAGAATGGCTTTGACTATTCAAGGTCCTTTATTCTTCCAAGTGAATTTAAGGACTGTTTTTTCTAGTTCTGTGAACAATGTCATTAGTATTTTCAAGGGGACTGCATTGAATCTCTATATTGCTTTTAGTAGCATGGCCATTTTTTAAGTATGTCCATTTTTAATAATATTAATCCTGCCTATTCACAAACATGGGAGGTCTTTCCATCATTTTTTTTCCTTACCAGATATTGAACCCAGGGATGCTTAACCACTGAGCACATTCCAAGCCCAGATTTATTTTTTATTTTGACACAGGGCCTCACTAAGTTGGTGAAGCTGGCTTTGAACTTGCAATCCTCCTGCCTCAGCCTCCCAAGCTGCTGGGATTACACAGGGGTCCCACCCTCTGTCTTTCCACCTTCTGAGGTCATCTTCAATTCCTTTCTATAGTGTTCTACAGTTTTCGTTGTAGAGGTCTTTCACCTCCTTGGTTAGATTTATTCCTTGGTATTTTGTGTGTGCGTGTGTGTGTGTGTGTGTGTGTGTGTGTGTGTTGAGTCTATTGTGAATGGAATTATTTTCCTGATTTCTTTCTCAGCAGATTCATTATTAGTATGTTGGAAAGCTATTGATTTTTGTGTGTTGATTTTGTAACCTGCTACTTTGCTTATTAGCTCTAGCAGTTTTGGTGGAGTTTTTTGGATCTTCTAAGTATAAGATCATATCATCTGCAGTGGTGATTATTTTTTTTCTTTTTCTTGTTAGCGTTTCCCAGTGAGGAAACTCACACTATCTTGCCCTTGCCTTTTTGTTTTTCTTAGTCCCAGAATCACAGACTTTCAGGTGGACAGAGATAACTGGATCCAAACATTACCTTGATAAGAATGCAGACCACTCTGGCTTCTAGGAGTAGAGAATACAGCTGGGCAACAGAGAAACCCTAGAAAGGTCCACAGACAGATGACCAGGCAGGGAGAAGTGGCTCCTGCCTTAGAGTGCTGTTCAACAGAATCAGTCTACCCACAGACAGGTGCTGGGTGTATGGTGCAGCCTTTGGTGATATCTGTTTTGTGACATCAGTGGTGTCACAGAAAATCATTGGCAGAGGATACCGAATTCCTAGAGGCAAATGTCATAATTGGCCTCTAGAAGAACAGAAACCCCAGATAGACAGGGCTAATGCCAGGGGCTGTCCAGTATGTGGGCAAAATGCCAAGTCACTTCTAAATAATTCTATCCATTCCAGGTTTATTCTCTGCTCATTCACTGACATTCTAAAAGAGAAGTCTCCTTGCCAGGGATTTTCCACCAAGAAAGATGGACAACCTATGCTTTCAGTCCTTGGGAAGAGCTATCAGTCTTCTCTAAGAGCTGTTATCTTTCTCTAAGGTGTTGTTCCTGAGTGTTCTGGGAGAGTTCACCTCAGGCCCCAGAAGTCACACGACAATTTGACTCTGAGAAGTCCACTTTAGGGAGCACAAAGTGCTAGATGCTGTCCCATTCCTGCCTTCAGATTTGGGGCAGACTCTCCCAATTCAGAAGCTAATTTTCTTCTCCACCTGCACCCCATTGGCTTGTCCATGGGAACCACGGAAATTCCAGTTTATTTTGTAATATTGCATGTTTAGTTTGCTGAGTTTGCAACCTCAGTTCATGCTACCCAAGAGTAGTATGATCAGAGGGCAAATGAGGAAAGTAGGTCTCAGCACATTTAGAAATATCTGGTTTTCTCTCCAAGAGAGCCTTCCTCTGCAGGAGGGCCGAGTGGTTTGCTGAACAGGATTATGTTTCCTTGGTGAGATATAAGGACATATTGCTAGGCAACCAAAGGTTCCTCCAGACACACCCAGGACATGGAGACAGGCAAAACATATACAGCAGGAAAATTACTCTTTTACCCGTATTTCCTCATTTAGTTAGATAGAAACAAATTATTTACATGTCTTTCAATACTAGGTAAGATTGTTCCAATGTATTTGTTTTGTATTCTTTCTATCTTTTTCTAATTATAAAGCATGATACATTATAGAAAATATAAAAAATTAAGAATTTTAAGTTTAAAAATTTCAAATTACACAATATTCCACCTCCCACAGGTAACCTATATTTTACTATGTCTGTCTCTGCAGATAAAATATTTTCTTTAAAGAGGGAGAGACAATGAGAGAGAGAACGACAGAATCAATTTTTATTTAGTTTTTCATGTAGCTTTCATTGCTCACACATTTGGTTGTGTACATGGTGCTAGGATTTGAACCCTCATCCTTGCGCATGCCAGGCAAGCGCCACAACAGCTGAGCCACTGCTCCAGTAACAATATCTTTTTATATTTATTATTTTTTATTAAATCAACATAGACTTACATATTGGATGAAATTGTTGTTACATAATCGTGCATACATGGATATTGACATACTGAGATAGTAAGTTGAGGTGGATCCTAGACCAGGATCTAACCCGCTTCCTGCATTCCCTGAGCTCATGTGGCCTCTGTAATTTTACCATACTATAGTTTGAAATGAACATATGCATGTATAATAATTATTGACATTTCTGAGGACCTCTGCTGTCTGTATATAGCTAGGCTTCTAACGAGAGTTGAGTATTCCCCGTTGTATTGACAATAATCCCAGTGACTCTATAGAGGCTGAGGCAAGAGAATCACAAGTTTGAGGTCAGCCTGGGCAACTTTGTGAGACTCTGGTTCAAAATTAAAAGGGCTGAGGATGTAGCTCAGTGAGAAAATGTCTCTGAGTTCAGTCTCCAGTATTTCAAAGGCGGGTGGGGAGAAAGATGAGGTCTCATCATGTTGCTCAAGATAGCCCTACATCCCTGGGCTCAAGCAATCCTCCTGCCTGTCTCCCAAGTAGCTGGGACAACATGCACACAACACTATGTGTGGCTTTGAAACATGACTTTGGTTACGTAGGAGTTAATAGCAGACTTCATGGAGCCAAGCCCTACTGGACATGGCTGCTGCTCCTCGTTTTTCACAATTAAGAACATCAGCACTATGGTGAACACAAATCTTTGCAAATATTTTTTATATTACAGGAATCACTGACTTGATGGATTTAAGAACTTTTAAGCATCATGCTCCCTGCTGAAAATTCACTTTTTCTTAGCATCCCTTTGGTCAGTATATCCTGGCCTTTTGTGACTTTATCAGCATATCACCTACTGACTTCCAGAGGCAGAGAAAAAGAAAAGACTGAAAGGAGATAGGAAGCTGCTCTTTCACAGACAGAAAAAAGGGATAAGGGAATTTTAAAAGTGACCAATGGAGGCTGGCAAGAAGACACCGTGGTTAAAGCACTTGCCTAGAATGCACAAGGACCTGGATTAGAACCCCAGCACAATGTGCACAACTAAGTGTCAGAGAAACGAAGGCCAGATGGAAAAATAAATAAAATTGATTCTCTCTTTCTCTAAAAAAAAAAAAAAAGTGACCAATGATATGACATCACACACAAAAAGCTATTTTAAGGGAATAGACAGGCCATAGCACCTAACCCTGGGTTAGGGGGACACAGGAGAGCCCATTGGAGCCATACAAAATTGAGTCAGAGAAAAAGGTAGCTATCTGGGGAGAGAGGAGTGTTTTAGAGGGAGGAAACGGAAAGATGAGTAGGGCAGCCATAAAGTCCATTTGTAGGATGAATGCTTTAAAAAAATCAACTTTATATATATTTTGTTTATATATATAATATGTTTATATATAAACAACCTACAAAAGATAACAAAAGAAAACATTCAGATTTGGCACAATTGAGTGCAGAAATGCTGACTTTCAATGTATCCACTATTATTTTGGATTATTTGGGTGCAATCACATCAGTATAATGCAGAGCTCATCACCCATAAAAAGAAAAGCATTGGAAACTTCATTTAAATATCTTGTATGTTCTCCCTAGGGTGCATTTCACAAATTATGTAAACCATATATGGACGTGAATATGTTGAAAATTCAAATCACAACAATTTTATGGATATCCTATATCTTGGATTTTGCTGGCAGAAGCAAGGATGCCCCAGTCGGGGAAGTCCCTGGGTTCCAGCTCTGTGGCATATCCAGGTAGCCCTGCTTTGGGGCAGGAAGATGCCCAACTGCCAAGCCCAAGAGCCTAATAAAGGCTAATTCACACTTCCATTGGTAATGAAGGAGCACTTTCTTCCAAACACATGATTTCCCTGAGGAAAGAACTAGAAAAGAAGTTCCACAGGCCTACATGCAGACACACACACGCAGACACACACACACATACACACACAACTCACAGCTGTACCCATGTTCTCTGCCTTCCATCCTCAGATGATGGAGGAACTGTCGTTGCTTTTAAGTCAGACCTGCCATCTGAACTAGGTCCTCCCCAAGGATTAGATACCTTCTGCGCACTAGCAATCTGCCCACTTTGAATGTCTCTGACTTAGCTTGCAAGCAGGCCAGAAGGCTTTCCATTTTTAGGAACACTTCTTGACTTCATGTCTCCTGTAGCTCCTGTCCTATGTCTTTCTTTCTTTCTTTTATTTGTTTTTCCTGAGAGACGGATATAGTGGGGGAGGGGGAGAGAGAATCACTTTTTTTTTCTTCTGGCCTTTGTTTCTCCAACACTTAGTTGTGTATATGGTGTGAGGTTTGAACCTGGGTCCTCGTGTTTGCAGGGCAAGCGCTCCAACTTCTGAGCCACCACTCCAGCCGCTTGTCCTATGTCTCTTGAAACACTTCTTCTAACCAGCCTTGAAGATACCACTCGCCCTCTCTGTTCTCCTGCTGTTCACTGGCTGCCCTTTCTTAGTCTCCTTCACTGATTCCTTCCTTTCTTCCTGACCTCTACACAGCCAAGACCCCAAAACTCAGTCCTCGGGCCTCTTTTCCTCTCTGTCTATTCTCACTCCTCAGGGGATGAAAGTCAATAACAAAGCTTCAAATGTGGTCCCTCTACACTAACAAAGTCCAAACATTTTTCTCCAGCCCAGACTTCTGCGTCCAGATGTGCATATTCAATTTCCTCGCACCTTCCAAGGGATAGACAATAACCATCTCCCAGCACTCACAAAACTTATATCCTTGCAGTCAGCCCTATCTCAGCAAATAGCACCTTCATTTTCTCTGTTGCTCTGGTCAAAACACCTGGAGTCATCCTGGGGCCCCCTTTCCCCTGGTGTTCCATTTTCCAGCACACCAAGTCCCAGCCAGCACTTGGTTAAAAACAAATTGTTTCTCACCCCTTCTACTGCAGTCCCCCCACCAAATCCACTCTATCACCAACTCCCCACTAGACAGCTCCACACTTGTCTCCCTGCTTCTGCTCCATGGGCCATTTGCAATACAGGCCCATAGTACTGCAGTCAGCTCATGTCACTTCTCCACTCAAAACCATCTAGTGGTCCCCACCTCCCTTCCAGAGATCCCAGACTCTCTACTAGGCTCTACGGGTCCTCCATGATTGGTCAATCTCCTATCCAAGGCTTTCCTCCCGTACTCCAGTTAGCCACACTGGCTTCTTGGCTGTTTCTGAAACAGGCTGAGCTTTTTCCCACCACCAGCCATTTGCACTCACTCCCTCCTCTGCCTGCCTGGGAATCTCTTTCATCATATTTGTGCATGGTGTAGCCCCTAACTTCATTCAGTTTCTGTTCAATGTCACCTCTGCAGACAAGGCCTTCACAAATCACCTCATCTGAAATACAGATGCCACCACCACCCTCACTCACTCCCTCTCTTTTCTTGACTATTTTAGCTGATGGGAGTACTGAGCAGTCCACTTTTGCTTACATATTTATTAGTGAAATACTGGAAGAGCTGTCCAGAGGCTGCAGGCCAGATGCTATGATACTTGGTGATAACATAGTTTTCACAATCAATAATGCAAGTTGATCAAAGATGGCTGAAGGGACGCTGCTTGAAATCATCATGACCCCAAACACAGGCAGACACAGGCTGGGGCAATAGCAAGCCATTGCTACCAATGCTAATCCTTTGGGGGTATAAATTGAACGCAATCTGATTAATTCCTAAAGTTATTCAGGTATTTTACCTAAGTGGCATGAATCGGGAAGATGGTACCCAAACTTCATACCAGAAAGGATTCAGAAATGCTCAGTCTAGGGAAGGTGCACTTGCAGTAATTAGGGACTGAGCACATCTCTTAGATCGCCTCTGCCTTTAATGGCAAAAGGGAAGAATGGAGAATGGTGTTGACCCTAAAGATGATGTTAGAGTGACTTTAAGAGGAAAAAGGAGCCCATTTTATCCAGCATGGCCTTTTGGGAAGTCCTACTCCATTAACCTTGGCCACTTTGGGTCTCTCCTAGAATAAGCAGACACCTGCCCCATAGATTACTCTCATCCATGTGTTACAGATGTGCCTTCCATTGCATGCAACCTCTGTGACTTAAGAGTCCTCAGTGAGACCCCAAATTCCCCAAGGCCATCTTGTCACCCTTTTGTCTAGGAGGATTTGCCCTTGATGTCCTCATACCCCTACTCCTGATGTTGATTAGCGTGGACTTGGGGGGTTGACACTCTTGCTTTAAGACTGTAAGTCTATGGAAATAGCTTTACTGTCTTGGACCTTAGTTTATTCATCTGAAAAGTGGGATGGTGACATCTTTGTTCAGGACTGATGAAAAGACAAGTGATTTCACCGTGATCACCTGGTAGAGTGTCCCTCCCATGATGTGGCCTCAACACTGACTCTCTTCCCTTGTCTCTGACTACACAGTCCAGTGTCCCCCAAGTTACAGCACCTTCTCCCCAAGCCCTACTGCTTCCTCAGCCAGAGCCCAGGAACCAGCTTATTTACATTTCTTCCAGTCCACCCCCACCCAAGTGTTGGCCTTGCTCATGGCGATTTTCCAGGGGGCTTTCTGTGCATATGGGTAACCCAGCCGAAGCCCCTGATGCCCGTGGGGTCCCTCTCTTCCACCGCAAGGCGAGCTTGTGTTTTCCCAGTGCGTCCTTTTCTCCTCCTCTGTTCATGAAGCAAGCATGGTGACCTCATTCTCTGCCTTCTCCTCCTTCTTCAGGACTGGGATGGAGTAAGGATTTGGAGCCGGAGACCTCCGTGCACAGGTACCCCTGTGCGTGCCTAGGCTGCCTGTGCAGATCCGGCCTACCATGGGGACTGGGTCTTGAAGTTTTACAGTTGTGCATTGCCTAATTACAGGAAATTGCATAATGAGCAACGTATGCAAAATCATCGTGCGAACATCGCAGCCCTGACTTACACAAACCCAGCCGGCTGGGGCATCGCCAAGCCATAGGGTCTTATGGGACCACTATCACATCTTCAGTCTGCCATTGATCAAAATGCTGTTATGGGGGGTGTGACCATATATGCATTTACATGAACATAGTTTTATTTACCAGATTATGTAGAAGGGAGAGCGTGAGGAGGCAAGAGGTTATCATTCTGCTGTGATCAACTTCGGTAGGTCCTTGGAAATAGATGACACCTGTCATGGTTTAGATAGGTGTCCCCCAAAAGCTCGTGTGAGACAATGCAAGAAGGTTTAGAGGTGAGACGATTGATTGGATTATGAGAGCCTTAACCTAACTAGTGTGTTAATCCCTGGTGAGGCATTAACTGGGTGGTAACTGAAGGCAGGTAGGGTGTCAGGAGGAGGTAGTTAACTGATCGTGTGCCTTTGGGGTATATATTTTATCCCTGGCAGTGGACTCTATCTCTCTGCTTCCTGGTGTGATGGCTCGAGCCGTCCCCCAACCCCACCCCACCACCACACTCTTCCACCATGATGTTCTGCGTCACCTCAAGCCCCAAGGAATGGAGCCAGCTGTCTGTACACTGAGACCTCTGAAACTGTGAGCCGCAGCATCAATTTTTCTTCCTCTAAAGTTGTTCTTGTCATGTCTTTGGTCACAGCACCAAAAAAGCTGACTAAAAGAACTTTCATGTTCAGTGACAGGTGCTGGGTAAATTCAGCTGCTACTCACACTGTGCAAATTTTTAATAAGTACCAGAGGTTTATCAGAGTAAAATGAATACAGAAAAAAATCGTGATTAAGTTTCCACTGATAGAGATCTAAGGGTCGATTGTCTCCACTCATCTGTGGAGGTGGGGACTAGACCCTGGACAATGAGAAAGTTGGTCTATTAGCATGCGTTTAATCCAGATAAGATGTAATGTTTTACAACCTAATACTTTTTTTAGAGATATAGTGGGAAGAGGAAGGGTGGGATAAGGGAGGGTAATGGGGGGGCACTCCTGGGGTAATTGCAATATCCAGAATATATACACATTTTATATTATTTTGTTAAAAATTTGTATGGTTGTTCAAAAATAAAAAATTCAAAAAAAATTCAAAAAAATGAAATTTATTCTTCAAATCTCATTTTTAAAAAATGTTTGAAGTTTACGTTTGACTACATAAACAATGTTTTTTAAAGTTTCCAATGTATTTATTTTATAAATAAAAAGCAGTCTCTCATTTAAAAAAAAAAAAGTTTCCACTGATAAAATCCTGACAGGTGTCCGAGTGGGAGACAGCTGGAAGTTGTGGGAAGGGTTCTGGTTAGTGATGCACTGATATTTCTGAGCTGTACTTAAACATGGCTAAAAAAATACACTATTTTGGACTGGAGCAGTGGCTCAGGAGTTTCGGTGCTTGCCTGGTAAGCTCAAGGCCCCGGGTTCAAACCCCAGCACCACGTACACAACTAAGTGTTGGAGCAATGAAGGCCATGTGAAAAACTAAATAAAGTTATTTCTCTCTTTCTCTGTCTCTCTCACTTGTCCTTCTCTCTTTAAAAAAAATACACTACTTCCATATTTATGACTCATTTTTAAAGGATGTGTCATTTGCATGAATCATTTATTTCTTAAATCCAAAACCCCAGTTTGCCACATTTTTCTGATAAAGGAATAGTGCTTTAGTCCCTGCTGCTGAACAGAATACTACAGACTAGACGAGGTAATTTATAAAGAACAAAAAGCTATTTCTCACCACTCTGGAGGCTGGGAAGGACCTCCTAGCTGTGTCTTCACAAGGCAGAAAAGAGGAAGGCAAAGGTAGGCCGTCAAGATGGCCAAATGCTTCGTGCAGTCTCTTTCATATAAGGGCCCAAATCCCGCCTTGGTTTGGCACCACTTAAGGCCCCATCTTGTAACATCGTCACATTGGCAACACCTGAGATTTGGAGTGGACACATTCAAATCATACTAAACGGTAAACAAGGAAGGCACAAGATGCCTGGGTCCCCAGGGACACTCATAGTGCTTTGGGCTGTGGACCCCAGCACGAGAGACACAAAGCCTCCCACTGGCTCATGTCACCATCACTTGGGTTTTCTGCTACCCCTGTAACCAGCTGGTAACTACCCTTCCCTGCATGCCCTCTCTCCATGCAAGTGCCCACCACACAGCCACCTTTCCATCTGAGCCTCAGCCAACAGGAACATTTGAGTATTAGTGAGTCATGTTCGTGACTTGGTCCCTTCCTGTTCCTGTCTGCCCAACCCACAGGTCTAGCTACTCTATTCCGTTCTCCATACCATAGCATGGGCCAGAATTTATTCTGTTCCATTTATGCCATTCCAAGGGCCTCTCCATAACGTTGGTTGGGGCTGTCTGCTAAGACCCATTCATTCTCTGGGAAGTCAGGCACCAGTCCCCTTTCTAGTGGACCTCACCATGATCACAGTATCTCAGGGTTGCCCAGGAGGCAGGGCCAGGGCTCTGCTCCCTGAGCCCTATCAAAGGCTACACATTTATGGCTACTCTGCCCACCCCTTCCCTCCTCCTGCCTAAGGAACCCTTTTAGAGTCTAGAAGGAAAGGAAAGGGTAATCCTATGCTTTACCATTGCCTAAGGAATTTAGATGTTTGAAAAGCAAACCAGAAGATAATTGTTTTAAAATTCCACATAAGAAAAAAGTAAAATCTCAAAATAATAATAATAATCCCCTATGAGGGCTGGAGAGGTGGCTCAGCAGTATAGCACTTGACAGGCATGTGTGAGGACCCAGGTTTGAACCTCAGCATCACATGCACAATTGCGTGTTGAAAAAAAAAAGATGAAAAAATAAATAAAACTCTTTTAAAAAAATAAACAATATAATTGCTTATGACTTTTTCTGTCTCATAGGTATAGAATAGCCATCAGACAGATGTGAATGGATTCAGAAAGAAGGAACAAAAGGAGAGAAGGACAGTGTGCCTTGGGACATGGCAAGCCTTGGGGCTACCCAGGGTCAAAGGAGGAAGGTTTTCAGTGGAAAAGTTCAGTTCTTCAGGACTGGAGAACCCCATGGGTATGCTGGGTTAACTGTGCCCAGGACAAGGAAGCAGCAATCACAGAGGCACAGGAAACAAACAACCAGCAAAAGTAGCTCCATAAGCTCTCTCTGCTCCTCCACGGGGCACAGTCAACCCTCAGTTGCCCTCCCCCATCGTCCTCCCAGACCTGCTCACCAATGGCCCTTCCCAGCCCTCATTCCACAAAGCCTCTTCTACGTCTCCACTAAGCCCACTGCTGGCACCAAGGCCAAGCTCACCCTCCCAACACTGCCTGGTGACCTCATGCAACCCACAGCTCCTGTTATGCTGTCTCAAGACCCAGCCAGGACCTCATGGCCACTCCTCCCCATACATTCCCGGTCCAAGGCCACAGACGGAGAGAGGAAATGGGGATCTCCTTTGCTGAAGCTTCTTTCCCTCTTTGTCACCTCCTCAAAGGGCCTACCACCCCACTATCACCATTGCAATGTGGTCACTCTTCTTGCACTGCTCACTCAGAGGCAGAAAAAGAATGCTTAGATTTATGCACAGTGTTCACACACACACACACACACACCCCTTCTTAGGAGTAAGAAGAGGGCCAAGTCTTGAGCAGATGACAGTGGCAGTTGGGCCCAACAACCTGGAAGAGTGGATTTCCTATCTCAAAAGAAAAAGAAGCTCCATAGGAACTCAGGGAGCTGTTGGTAGAAGCCACTGGGGTAGACTAGGCTGAGAATGTTGGTTGCTGCCTGAAAGAGCAGTGATCCTGGAGGCTGCTGGTATGTGGACAAAGGCCCCAGCTCTCAGGAAGACCTGCCCCCCATGCAGTCCTCACAGCCAGTCACATCAAGCAAAGGCCCTCCTGGCCCATTGCCACCTACAGGATCCCTCTCGGGTGTACTCTGACATTTTTGGAGACATGCCCTCTTTTTTTTTTTTGTTACCAGAGATTCAACCCAGGGGTGCTAAACCACCAACTCACATCCCCAGTCTTTATTTATTTATTTGTTTGTTCGTTTAGACAGGGTCTTGCTAAATTGCTCAGGGCTTCACAAAGTTGCTGAGGCTGACTTTGAACTTGCAACCCTCATGCCTCAGCCTCCCTAGTCCCTGGGATTACATGTGTGCACCATGGTGCCCAGTTTGCACCCTCCTTTCTGTTTTCTCTCTTCCCCACACAGAGATCCACTGTCCTCCAAATCTACTCATCATTCTGTGTCCTGGCTTCCAATTTCTCCTCCTTCCAGTTAATCCATCTTTGGTACAATGAATAGCAGGGATTTCCTACATGGAGGCAGAACCAGACCTGGAGGTCAATCTAGCACTTCCCCGCTGTGCTGGGAGTTCCATCTGTGCCCTCCCAGAATCCAAACACGGGCTGTTCCCTGGTCAGCAGGATGTGGTCTTCTTGGGGTGATTGAGCTAAGGGAGCCACACTAAGAACTTCTCCCCAGATCTGCATGGGACCCAGCAAGGCTGTAGCTGTTTTGGAGTTCCAAGGACTCCAGATCTGCTGGGGAACTGGGAAGAGCCATGAATGACAGACAGGAGATGGTTCAGGTTGCAGATGTGGAGGGTGACATGTGAGATCCTGGATTTTACTCTGCACACCTTTGTCCAGAAACTTTGGAAAGGTGTGGGGAGATGCCATCCTTGCCCAGTGGAGACCAGGGGCTCCCGAGAACGGAGGCTTAATATTCCCGGGGCCTCATCTGTACTGTGGGGCATCTGGGCCTCAATAGTCCAGCGATGGTGCCCTCGTTTTGAACTTAGTTTCCCCACATGTAAAATCATAATGAAAGCAGCAGGTGGTGACGCCTGCGTGGTCAGGTCCCCACTCTGCATATTCTTAACTTCAAAACCCTAAGCAACTCACTGGATCTCTCTGAGTCTTGATTTTCTCTCTGAACATTACAGTGGTAGCTAATGTCAGCGTATCTGCTATTTAAGGTCCTCCAGGAAGTAGATGCCAAGACAGGATGGATTAAACATACAAGAGATGTGTGAGCGGAAAGGCCTGTGGAGAAAAACTGGGGGTCATCCCTAGAAAGGCTGGGGAGGCAGCCCGGGGAAGGCTGGGGAGGCTTCAGACCATGATGGAGCCCAGTCCTGGTGTATGGGAGAGGGGAAGCATGTCATGCCAAGGCCACTAGGATGTCACAGGGTCAAATTGATGTCTCCCTGAGGTGGTCCTGCCTTGGTGTCCCCACCACGCTCAGTCACGATGGGGCAGCAATGCCCAGTGCAGTGTGACTCTCTCTCCCACAGGCAGTGCTCTGCCATCACCCTTTCAGGGTGGCCATGGGGCTCTCGTACGAATTGAAGAATTTACTAATTCTGGTAGAACTGCTTAGAATAGAGCTGGACTTACAGTAAGCCTCCACGATGTCGCCCACAAATTCCACGCTCTGAGACCACCATCCTCCTCCCCACTTTCCACAGCTCCTTTCTACTTCAATGGTATTCTTGTTGCTACTCTTTTTCCTCTCTTCTTCTTCCTTTTGCCTTTCTCTTGCAGTGCCTTCTCAGATCTGTCCTCCAGCCACAATCCCCTGCCCAGAAAGGCTGGAAGTGGGAAGAGAAAGGCTACAGAGGGAAGGTGGGAGAGGAATGGTGGGAAGGCTTGGAGAGCCCCAAAGAGAGCATGAGAAAGTTCGGGACTGATGGCCCATGTGCCTCCTGCGTGCCACACCAGACATTCATCACAGTGTGGTCCTTGCAGGGGGCTTCTTCCAGATCTGTGGCCACATCCCAACTCCAAGGACCTGCTCCTGGATCTCCTTCCTACAGGCCAGGGAAGCTTTGACCATCAGCACCCAGCCGTCCCTGTCAGCTTTTCCACCAGGAAGGGAAGGGCACTGGAAGCCTTCAGGACTCTCATTCCTTCACCTGGCATGACAAAGATCTATTTTAATTCCCACTGCTTACTAATCACCACTGTGGTGCAGTGACATTAATCTCCATTGGCAGGGGGAAGCTGAAGAAGCCTGCACTTCTCCTTTGGGGTTTGAGTTGCAAAACTCTTCCTTTATCCCCAGCTTTATATATCCTGTTTTTACTTTCACAGCTATAAGCAAAATCCAAACAGTGACTTTCTAAAAATGGATAGAGAAAGCCATGACTTCTCCAGAAATGAGCTTCTGGGCACTAAGAGGACAGGAGCTCGAGTATTCCAGCAGGAGCACCTCTATGCTTGATTAGACAAGAGAGAAACCATGTACTTGGAAGGACAGCCAATTCCTTCCACTATGTTTCTAATTTAAGGAAATTGACCCAGGGTGACACCATCTAGGAAATTATGCATACCCAAAAGGATGGCATTGTCCAGAGAAATGCAAGCATCCCAGTACAGACTGATTCCAAAAAAAGGAATGACCATTGGGGCTGGAGTGGTGGCTCAGTGGCACTTGCCTGGCATGTGCAAGGACACGAGTTTGAACCCCAGCACCATGTACACCACGAAGTGTCAGAGCAAAAAAAGTCACATGAAAAGCTAAATAAAATTGATTCTGATTCTCTCTTTATCTCTCTCTCACACACAGCCCCTCTCTTAAAAAAAAAATAAATGCATGACCATTTATGTGCATTTGCTGCGTAGTGGCATGGTGCACAGATAACCCTTACGGAGGTTGTCTGCAGCCTTCCACAACCACAGGACAATCCACAAAGCCTGAGAAATGAGTCACAGTGTTCTTCTAAGGTAGGGCCACACCATTGTGGTGGCTGTTGCCTGCAAGAGGCTAGTGAAGAGGTTCTGGAATACGACTCCAGGTTAGCAAGGTCACCTTAATAATCTTTCCAAGTTCCTTCCCTGAAAGTACCTAGGTGCCATGTTCCTGCCCCAGCCTCCTTTCAGGCATCCTCTTGGCTGAGGTATCAGGGTATCTATCTGCTCTGGTGCTCTTTCTTCTCGATGGAGGGAGGTGGGCTCTCACATCAAAGAGGTGAGGGAACATCAGATTTTTGTGTAAAGTTTCAGGGACATAACCTCAAAGAAAAGAGCTAATGTCCTGGAACTTGCTAGCTGACCCTCCTGCCACTCAGAACTGAATCTGATGAAATTTTATTTCATTTCTTATAAAAGATCTCTCATCTTGTGGATTGGGATTTGTGTCCTCAAAAGTTGTCCCTGAGTTCTTGCAGAGAGCATGTTGACAGAGAGCAGCCTGCTCCTCTGGACCCCCTGGCTCCAGGCCAGCAGGTGAGCTGGGGGCAAAGGACACGGCCCCTGCCCTGCAGACCCTCGGACCCCCTACTGCCCACTGCCCTGGCCCAGGCTGTGAAGGACCACCCACCTCTCCCTTTGCCTAGTTGACCTGTAGAAGGCCAGACCCCATGGGTGGCAGGGTCTCCCAGTCCAGTTCTGTCCCATCCAGGCAAAGCCTTCAGTGAGGACACCTTTGGGCGGTGGCCAGCATGGCTTGGTGAAAAGAATGGCAGCCATTGGAAAGGCACGGAGGCCATCAGGGGCTTCAAAGCCCAAGAAGGCCAGTGCACATTGGAGAGCTCAGTCACACACCAGACAGCAGACCAGCAGATAGGAGTCCTGTGTGACCACTCAGTGCTGGTTCCGCAAGACCTTACCTCATCCCCACAAGATACGCAAAGGCCTTAAACAGCCTAGAAGGCGAGCAAGCCTGATGTATGTTAAACATACATCTGGAGCAGTGGCTCAGCGATTACGGAGCTTGCCTGGCATGCTCGAGGACACGGGTTCAAACTCCAGCACCATGTACACAGTGAAGTGTCAGAGAAATAAAAGCCACATGAAAAACTGAATAAAATTGATTCTCTCTTTCTCCCTCTCCCTCTTAAAAAAAATGGTAAAATATCACTCTGTAAATATCTTTTTGTTAGAATTCATAATGAATTTGGGAATGGAGCTGCTAAACTATCTCTTTGGGTAGTATGATACCGTCTATACCTGCTCAGTGATATGGAGGGGGTGGGAGGGAAGCAAACGGTAATAGTTAGTGTGTTCCTACTGGACATTTTCAGACATCAATTGTCTGTATGTTTGTACATTTTGTTTTGCTGTGTATACAGTGTACACAATGGACAAATGATTCTCAAATTTGCAACATCTAATCTTTAGATGTTAAAAAGGTTGCTGGCATATGACCAAGCAGTTAGCAAAAATAGCCAATTTTATACATTTTGAATAAAATTTCATAAGAAAGCTTGTCCTCTGTAAATGATTTCTGGACATGAATTTTTTCAACCACCTCTAGGTATTACATATGCCTGTGTTTGTCCACTGGACTGAAAGTGGAGAAAAGGAAGTGAGGAAGGAAAGATTCAAGGGCAAGATGGTCCTATTAGAAGATACCTCAGGGGCTGGAGAGGTGGTGCAGTGGTAGAGTGCTTGCCTGGCATGCACAAGGATCCTGGTTCAAAGCCCAATGCCACACACACAACAAAGTGTCAGAAAAACAAAAGCCAGATGAAAAAAAAATTTTTTTTAATTGACTCAAAAAAAAGAAAGAAAGATGCCTTGGATTATAACCATTGCTACTTGTGCAATTTTATTACTAGAACTGTGTGCTAGCGGAGAAGTTCTTATGTGGAATATCTAGTCCTACTAGATATTTAGAAGTGCTTGATACGTTTAAAAGTAGAAGTAGTAGCTGGGCGCGGTGGCACACACCTGTAATCCCAGCGAGTCGGGAGGCTGAGGCAGGAGGATCACCAGTTCAGCCTCAACAACCTAACGAGTCCCTCAGCAACTTAGGGAGACCCTGTCTCAAAATAAAATATAAAAAGGACTGGAGATGTGGCTCAGAGGTTGAAAGCCCCTGGGTTTAATCCTCATTAAAAAAAAAATAGAAGTAATAGAATACAATAGAATAAAACCTTTTTGTAAATTCCTTTTAAAAAACTGAAGGGAAATATTGTGTTTGGAATTGTTAAACCACCTCTGAATGGTATACTGTCTGTACTCGTTCATTAGACTTCGGGAGGTGAGAGGGAAGAAGCTGGAAAAGGTGTTGTTAGAGAATGCTAGAAAATTTCAGCATACCCACTGCCCAGCAGCATGCATTTCATCTGACTTTGCTATACCGTAGGCATTGTGGATATATTAAACAAAGGAGACCTAACTTTATAATGTCTAGACTCCAGATATTACGAAGGTTGCCAGTGTAGGACAAAAGTAGAGTTAGTAAGCTAACACATTTTGTACACTTGATTTTAAAATTCACAGAAAGGCAGTTTTCTGAAAAGAACTTTTGGAAGTGAAATTGTATCACATCTGACTGACACATGTGAGTCAGGAGAGAAGGAAGTGGAAGAAATGAATGATTCTGGGCAGCAGTGTCCTACTTAGAAGACACTTTCAGATGTAACCAGTGCTACACGGTGGTGTGAGTGGACAAACTGAAGTCCCCATTGGAAACCTCTAGCCTTTCCAGATGTCTGAAAGTGCACAACGTATGTTGAAAGCAGAAGTAGTAAACAAAACATTCTGTAGATGTCATTTTGTTAAAATTTATAATGAAATAACGATCCTTCGGAGATGGAATGACCAAAACAGTATTCTGAGCAGTACATGTTACATTTTGCTGGTTCAGGGAAAGAGGAAGAAATGCTAAGGACTTATACCAATGTGCTTTCCGTGAAGCAAGATGGACCTTTGTCCCTCAGGACTGTGCATTTGTTTTACTCTCCGGTGTAAATCGCATATATAAAGGACAAATGAGTCCCAATTTACATCTAGTCTTTCTAGATGCTAAAGAGGTTCCCAGGGTATGACAAAAGTAGAGTTACTAAACTCGCACATTGGAGTACACTTTGTGTTAAACTTCGTAGGAAAAATTGTTCTTAAAATCACTGAGGAAGTGACATTGTTAAAGTCGTCTCTAAGCGTTATAGATGCATATATCTGACCCCAGGGTTGATAAGAGATGAGAAGGGGAAGGGTTCTAGGCTAAAATGTTCCTGTTTGAAAGACATTTTCAAATGCTAGCCTTTATAAAAAGGGTGTTTGGTTTTTTGGGTTCTTTTGTTTGGTTGGTTGGTTTTGTTTTGTTTTAGTTCAGTCTAGCCTTCGTTAAGGAAGTGTGTGCAGTTTATTCAGTGCTGCTGTATGTACAGTGGGAAACTTAAGTCCTTGCTGGCAACATCTAGTCTTTCTAGATGTTTAAGAGTGCACCACACAGGGCTGGAGTGGTGGCTGGAGTGGTGGCTGAGCGGTGCACCCACGTGCACAATTAAGTGCCAGAGCAACGAAAGTCATGTGAAAAACTCAATAAAGATTGATTCTCTCTGACTGTCTCTCTCTCACACACTGTCCTTCTTTCTTAAAATAAAAAAAAAAAGAGTGTACAACACAGGGTAAAAGTAAAGGGCTAAAGTAATGCCCTTTAAATATAGGGCATGGTTGCCACGTAGGGGAATTAAATTGTTAAATTTGACGTCTTGAGGAGCATGTTGTAGACTCACTGTAGGGGTGGGAGGCAGAAAGTATGCAGAGAAGTGTTCCGTACCCCTTAGGTTAGTTCAAACTGCCTACCCTACCCACTATTACATCACATTTGAGTTAATACTGCTGGGTTTTGAAGGAGAAGTCCTACTATTCAAAGTCTGTTAGAAGTATCAAAATAATCCCTCTATAAATTCTTTCTGTTAATTTTTAGGAAGAACTGTTTCTGGGAATGACCTTAGTTAATTCTCCTCTTGAATCTAGGTCACTGAATTGGTGAAGAGGAAGGATGGGGAGAAGGGCCTTTTTTTATTTTTTTATTTAATTTCATTTATTAATTTTTTTTCATTTTTATTTTTGTATCTGGAAGACAGTTCTAGATTTTAACCTATAGGTGCATGTTTGCGTCCGTTGTGCACAAAATTCCTACTTTATTATACAACATCTAAGCTTTCTAGATGTCCTGAGGTGACAGTGTATCATAAAAAGTAGATTGAATTAGCCAATTGTAAAGATCCTTTTGTCATGATTGATAGAAAAGATGCATCTCAGACATGCAATTGTTTTATCTCTGGGCAGTGTGCATCAGCACTTGTTCATTAGGCAGGAGAGGGGCAGAAGGGAGCACACAGGAAAGTAAGGGAGCATGTGCCCAAGGATCTACATTTTGATTTTAGCTACTGATGTGTGTGTGTGCATCTTCTGGCTGTACTACAGGAAGACTTTAATTCCCTGGGAACATGCATTCTTGCTAATATTTTAGCAGTAAAAGTCTAACAATGAACCCTCTCAGAAAAATGCTTGGTATATTCTGTTGCTTTGTCTCATTGTAAAATGAGCACTAAGGGAGTGCATTATTTTAGTTGTAACTCTGCCAGTATGTCTATCTAGAGGCCTGTTGACACTTCTGTCTTCAGTAAAATTTTTGTCCCCAAGAAAGGATTACATTTTTGTTTTTCTAACAGATGGAGTTGGTATTGCTGGTTAGTTGGTAGTGTATTCCTGGTTATCAAAAAAGAAAAGAAAAAAGAACTCTTGTAGTTCTGGGATTTTGAATTGGTGAATATTCATGATGTGTAGAAAAACATGATACACTCTATGATGTCAACCACACAAAATGGGGTTGTTGTGTATGTGTGCACACAATCTGGAGGGACATGTCCCACCAAGCTGCTTGTGACTGGGTGACTTTGTTCTTCGCTTATGTTTTTCTGTTTTCTCTGATGCACATGTTAATTTAAAAAAAAATAAAAGCTATTTTCAAAACCTGAAAAAAATAAGTTATCCCTATCAATACCTCATCTAGAATGAATGGTTCAATCATATAAGGATAAACATTCTGATTAAATTTTATGACTCCTCTGCTTGAGGGTTTTAAAGATCAGCATGTACATGGGCCAATCCCTCCTCAAAACTCAGCCACCAGCTGGTTACTTTTAACTATGATTTTTTTTTCCCCTAAAAATCATATCTTGGTGGCATGACTATAATGGAAAATTAGGTTCATGGGGATCCAGGCAGAAGTCTCACAGTAGACTCAAATTACCAGACTCCAATTCTAGAAGGTCAACCTATGTCCATCTGAAGGGCCCTGGGGGGCTGGAGTGGTGGCTCAGCCATCACAGTGTTTGCCTGGCATGCACGAGGACCTGGGTTTGAACCCCAGCACAACATACACAGCTAAGTGTCAGTGAAACAAAGGCTAGATAGAAAAAATAAATAAAGTGAATTCTCTCTTTCTCTCTCTCACTCACTCTTTCCATCTCTCTTTAAAAAAAAAAAAGAAAAGAATGAAGGGGGCCCTAGGGTGCAGTGGTAACAGATGTGAGCTCCAGAGGACACGGCGTGGTGCAAATTCCAGCCATTTTTCCTACCATCTTGCGACTCTGGGCAAGATCTTAATGCTTTTGAATTAAATTTTTTTTCCTCTGTAAAATGAGGTACGTAGGGCTGGACCGGTGGTTCAGCGGTTTCGGCGCTTGCCCGGCAAGCACGAGGACCCGGGTTCAAACCCCAGCACCACGTACACAACTAAGTGTTGGAGCAACGAAGGCCATGTGCAAAACTAAATAAACTTGTTTCTCTCTTTCTCTGTCTCTCTCACTGTCCCTCTCTCTTTAAAAAAAAGAAAATGAGGCATGTAACAGTTCATCTCACGGTGTTGTATAATAATTAAATAAATTGATATTTGTGACATTCCCAGACCTGGACCTGGCACATAACACTTCCCATGCACAGCTAGCTGTGATGGCGATCATTACTACATGTGGCCTATTCCTGGGAAGTCTCCCAGGCTGGGATATGAATGTAGCAGCATATTACTACTCAACCACATTCACTCCAGGAAGCTGTTTTTAATTTGCAAACTGCCATTCCCTAAGGTTCATAACTAAACATTAGGAAGTGAAAGAAGAAGTCCATCTTCTCTTCCGTGTTACTGGGTATTTTTGAGTCTTGGTGGCCTTCCCTTCAGCCCACTGATTGGTGTTGTCTGGGGCTTACACAGGCTGAAAGCATCCTGCTCTCTTCCTCTTAACAAGAATTATTGTTCTATCTCTGGGAATTGAAAGAGAAGATTGAGCTGGAGCAGTGGCACGTACCTGCAATCCCAGTTGCTCAGGAGCTGAGGCAGGAGGACCACAGGGTTAGATGCCAGCCTAGGCAAATTACCAAGACCCTATCTCAAATTAAAAATGAAAAGGGCTGAGAATGTATCTCAGCAGTAGAGAGCACCTGCGTTCAATCCTCAGTACCCACCCCCCAAAATTGAAGCCTGAAAATATGAGTTAAAGGAAAGCAGATTTAGGGGGAGGAACAAGTTGAATTCCTAAAACATAAAAATGATAATGACACTAAAGACACTTAGAAGACAGATTTGGCAGTAGAACAGATACAATGAAATAGAGAATTAGAAAATGGAAAAACAGAACTTAGGATCCAAATGCACAGATCCAGATTTAGTCCCAGTATCAATGAGGGAGGCTACTGGGAAACAAATCTTTAGTCAGTGTTAGGAAGAACCTGTCTTCTTCTGTATTGTTTGTCATATAAGTGAAAAAGGCTTGTTCAAAAAAAATCTGGAACATTGTAAAAAGTTATTTTTTTAAAAAAAACAGCCTTGTAAAGGAAAAAAATTGGACTTGCTCCCATTTCCCAAACAAAAGTATTTTATGATTCTATTAATTATTATATTCCCTTTGTTATCTTATTCATTCATTCAACGTATTTTCATTGGATACATGCTACGTATTAAGGAATATTAGAAGACACCCAAGATACAATACTGAAAAAACAAATTCATTTCTGTCATCAAGTGGACAAGCTAGAGGGTCAAAGGTGACATACGTGAGCTCAGAGACCTTTACCTTAGCCTCAGAGTAGAGAAAGGTCACCAGGGAAAGGGATACTTAATCTGAGAATTAAGAAGTTTGAAGAAACAAGCTTAGATGAAGATGTGGTGGAAGAGTCCTCCAGGAAAATGAAACAGTATGTATAAAGTTCTGGAAGAAAAAGAAAACAAAAAAGAAACAAAAGAAAACCAGTGTGTTTGGAAAGGAGAAGGCAGGACTGGGAGTTAGGGAAGGTCTGGAGCAAGACATGAGCCCAGACAGACCTGGAAAAAAGTTTTGAGGCCTAACAGCCAGTTCTTGGAGGACTTTATAAGTTATAGTGAAGGATTTGGGCATTATGTCTCCTGTAGCAGATGTCAAACAAAGTGATTGTATAAGATTTAGAAAGATAACTCTGGCTGCAATGCAGAGGGATGAGGAGACCCATGTTCGGGAATAACAGTGACATTGTGGAGTTTGTGCATTATTATTCTCCTGTTTCATTCTATAGCAGCCATGAATTTGGAATTTTGACACCACTCGGCTCCTAAGATAGGTTCTGATGAACTTAGATGAAATAGGATAATCTCTCTTTCCAAAGTGACTAGTTCAAGAACCAGATCTAAAACAAACAAACAAACACCAATGGGTAGAACCAGGTCTAAGCCCATCAGCCTGTGGCACCTATGGATGGCTTGATTCAATGGGGACCCAATCAATATGAAGGTCAAGTGATTTGTTTGGGATTCTGGGACACACATTCAGGACAGCACAGTGTAAGACTATGAAATTTGGTGCTGTTATAGACTTTATTACAATGGGTACAGCCTGCCCAAGGAGAAAGCTGGACACAGAGAGAAAGGAAGAAGAAAAGAAATTTCAGTGAAATAGAACCAGAGCTCTGCTCAAACCATATCTAAACCAACATTTTGTAGTTTAAGCTGATATGAGTCAGATTTTACTTCAGAGCACATTCTAACCATTTGCAAGCAGATTTTCAGGAATCTGTAGAACATCTAAATGGTGCTGCTGATTGCTCATTTTTCTTTTTTTTTTTTTATTAAGAAATTTATTTGTTGGGCTTGGAGCGGTGGCTCGCAAGGTACGGCACTTGCCCAGCATTCACAAGTACACGGGTTCAAACCCCAGCACCACGTACACAGCTGAGTGTCGGAGCAACGAAAGCCATGTGAAAAACTCAATAAAAATTGATTCTCTCTCTCTCTCTCTCTCTGTGTCCTTCTCTCTTTAAAAAAAAGAAATTTATTTGTTGAACAATCAAACATGTTTCCAACGAAACAATATAATATAATTATATTCTTAAAATTAGATTTACCCCCTAGATCCCATCCTATTCTTCCACCCTTACCCATCTTCCCATGCCCCCTCCCCACTCCTCCCCAATACAACTCTATGAATGCCTTAGGTTGTGTGTCACTACACCTTATCAGGGTTTAACACATGAGAGTTGACCACCATTCACAATGGTCAGGGTTTAGCTTCAGCCTCCACAGATGAATGAAGACATTCAACCCTTGGTTCTCTGGGTTATGCTGACTTTACTCAGCTTGATTTCTTCCATAGCCCTCCATTTATCTTCAAAGTCTGAAGTATCATTGTTTCTTATTGCTGAGTAGAATTCCATAGTATATATGTACCACAGTTTTGGGATCCATTCATGCAGCGAGGGGCATTTGGGTTGTTTCCATAATTTAGCTACTGTAAATTGAGCTGCTATGAACATAGATTTCACTGTGTAACTGTAATGTGCTGATTCTAAATCCCCTGGAAAAATACCCAGTAGAGAAATAACTGGATCATATGGTGGGTTCATCCCTAGTTTTTTAAGGATTCTTCACACTGCTTTCCAGAGGGGATGTACCAGTCTACAGTTCCACCAACAGTGTGCTAGTGTACCTATCTCTCCACAGCCCCTCCAGCATTTATTATTGTTTATTTTCTTCATTTTTGCCAATCTGACTGGTGTGAGGTGAAATCTTAAAGTAGTTTTCATTTGCATTTCTCTGATTACTAGTGATTTAGAGCACTTTCTCATGTATTCCTTGTCTTGATCAATGTCCTCTGGTGAGAAGTTTCTAATTAGTTCTTTGGCCCATTTATTGATTGGGTTGTTTGTGTTTTTGAAGTTGAGATTTTTGAGGATTTTGTAGATTCTGGAAAAGAGACACCTGTCAGAAGACTCACAGTCCATGATTCTCTCCAATTCTGTAGGAAACCTCTTTACTAAGTTGACTATTTCCTTCGCAGTGCAAAAGATTTTTAGCTTTATGATTGCCTATTTTTCTAAGTGATAGCATCAGCTTTTTTTCTTATCAATGTATGTGCCCTTCACATATAAAGACTATAATGAGACTACTGACCATGAATGTGGCAACCATTTTTGTCCAATTTTCTGATTTCTCTGTTTTTTAAAATTTTATTGAGAAGTTGTGCTGTTGTTCTATCATAAACATATATGTAGTAACAATATAATATGCTCCTGATCCTAATCCAGAATCACCCCCCACTTCACCCACACCCAGTCTCTTGACTCTTCTATATTTCCCCTATAACAGATATAAATGTTCATATATATATATATATATAAGTGCGTATGTGTATATATACATATATATAAAACATATATATAAACATATATATAAAACATTGTGCATTTTCTAGAATTAAGTGATTGTATAAGTAGCATTTGGTTTCTTTTTTTTTTTTTTAAAGAGAGAGGGACAGTGAGAGAGACAGAAAGAGAGAAACAACTTTATTTAGTTTTTTACATGGCTTTAGTTACTCCAACACTTAGTTGTGTACGTGGTGCTGGGGTTTGAACCCAGGTCCTCGTGCTTGCCAGGCAAGCGCCGAAACCGCTGAGCCACCGCTCCAGCCCCAGCATTTGGTTTCTCAGGTGAATAAACAGTAAGCTATCTTGTTGATTCCCTCCAGATCCTCCCCCTCCTCCCACCCTCTCCTCTCCCTCCCACCTCTTTCCACCCCGCTCTTCCCCCTACATATTTATGATATCCCTTGATTATGTGTTGCTTTGGCTTTGGTAAGTCCAGTACATGTGCTTGACTATCTTTCACCCAAGCCTGAGTTTTGTTCTGGTCTCCACAAATGAGGGAAAATAATTCTTCCTTGAGTCTCTGGGTTTGGCTAATTTCACTCAGCATAGTTTCTTCCATTGCCATCCATTTACCTTCAAAGACCATAATATTGTTGTTTCTAATGGCTGAGCAGAACTCCATAATACATATGTACCACAGCTTTTGGATCCATTTTTCCATTGAGGGGCATCTGGGTTGATTCCATAATTTAGCTATTGTAAATTGAGCTGCTATGAACATTGATTTCGATGTGTCGCTGTAATGTGTTAAGTCTACCTTTTCTGGGAAAATATCCAGAAGAGGGATTTTTGGGTTGTATGATGGTTCCATCCTTAATTTTTTTGAGGAGTCTCCCCACTGCTTTCAAGAGGGGCTGTACCAGTCTGCAGTTCCACCAACAGTGTGTTAGTATTCCTATCGCCCCACAACCCCTCCATCATTTGTTACTGTTTGTATTCCTCATAAAAAATGTTTGAGAGTTTCCTCCTTTTCAATTTCTTGGAATAGCTTAATAAGGAGAGGTGTTACCTCCTCCTCAGAGTTGTAGTAAAATTCAGTGGGGAATCCATCAGGTCCTGGGCTTTTCTTCTTTGGAAGTCTTTTAATTGCTATACTGATTTGGGGGCCTGTTATAGGACTGTTTAGGCTTTCAATATCATCTTGAATCAATTTGGGGGTGTTGGATGTATCTAGAAATTTGTCCATGACTTCCAGATTATCTAATTTAGAGGAGTATAATTTTTCAAAATAGGTTCTGATAATCCACTGGATTTTTGTGGGGTAGTGGTCATCACTCTCTCTTCTTTAGTGATTTTTTTTTATTTACTTCAATTCCTTCCTTCTTTTAGTGGTCAATTTTATTCACTTTTTCAAAGAATCAGCTCTTTATTTCATTGATTCTTATTATTGTTTTTCTGTTGTTGTTGTTTCTCATTTCATTGATTTCCACTTTGATCTTGATTGCTTCCTGCCTTCTGATGGCTTTGGGATTAGAGTTTTCTTCCTTTTTGAAGGGATTTGAGGTGGTGCATATACTTATTTATTTGGGATCTCTTCTGAATTTTAAGATAGATACTCAGTGCTATAAATTTTCCCCTTAAGAATGCTTTCATGGGGCTGGAGCGGTGGCTCAGCGGTTACGGCACTTGCTGGCACGTGCAAGGACCCGAGTTCAAACCCCAGCACCACGTACACAGTGAAGTCTCGGAACACTGAAAGCTACATAAAAAAACTAAATAAAATTGATTTAAAAGAACGCTTGCATGCTGTCCCAAAGGTTTTGATATGTTGTGTCTTCTTTTTCATTCTCTTCCAAGAATTTCTTGATTTTTGCTTTTATGTCTTCTCAGATCATTCTTCGTGTATTAGGGTATCATTCCATCTCCATGTATATATGTATTTTCTGTTATAATTTTTGCTGTTAATTGCTAGGATCATGGTGTTATTGTCTGATAGGATACATAATTTCTACATTTATATATTTGCTGAGATTTTTTTCGTAAACTAGAATATGATCTATTTTGAAGAAGGATCCATTCGCTGCTGAGAAGGTAAACGCCACCAATCTGGGGTGTAATACTCCATAGATGTCTGTTAAGTCTATTCGATTTATGAAATTCTTTAGGCTGGAGATGTCTTTATTATTTTGTTGTTGTTGTTTTAGGGGGGGTTTGTTTTTTGTGCTTTGGGAATTTTTTTGCTTGACGATCTGCCTATTGGTGAAAGAGGAGTATTAAAGTCTCCCATGATTATCATGTTGGGGTCCATAAGTAATTTTATGTCATGGAGTATTTTATCCACATACCTGGGAGTGTTGGTGTTTGGAGAATGGATATTTACTGTGGTTATATCTTCCTGATGTATTGTTCCCTTTACTATGTTGTAGTGGCCTCCTTTATCTCTTCTGATTAAATTTTGGTTGAAATCTACTTTGTTGGATATAAGTATTGCAACACTATCTTGCTTTCTTGGGCCCTAAGCCTGGTAGATTTTTTTCCCACCCTTTCACCCTCAATCTGTGGATTTCTTTGGCTGTAAGATGGGTCTCCTGTAAGCAACATATTGTTGGATTTTTTTTATTCAATCTGCTAATATGTGTCTTTTGATTGGTGCATTTAGACCATTCATATTCAGTGTTAAGATAGTTATGTGGTTGTGGTTCAGAGTCATCATGTTTTATTAGTGACTTCTGTGCTGTCTTGGTTCTTTTGATAGCATATACCTTTATTGAATTTCCTCTGTGGGTTTTGAGGATTTTTTGCTTGTTCTTCTATCTGGAGTTTATCTTTGAGAATTCTTTGTAATTCTGGTTTTCTGTTCATGAATGCTGCAAGTTTGATCTTATAATGAAATGTTCTTATTTCCCCTTTGAATTTGAAGCTGAGTTTTGCTAGGTTTCTCTTTTCTTTGTGATGGGTGTCGGCATGGGAATGCTTTTAATTTTCAGTTAGATAAATCTACTAATTATTTCATTTGTAATACTTTTATGTCAGGACCATTACAGATTTTAACATACTCTAAGCTGTCTAGAGTTTGGAGGAACCCATCATATTCTACATCATGCCTCTTACCACAGAAATCGGGTAAGCATGTGTACCAAGAGGGTCCAATGAGAGTCTTTCCCCCGGCGTGTGCTGAAACTGTGGGGAAGCAGATTCTCTCTCCACCACCACCTCTCTTCCTGCTATGGTTCCTGTTAGAATGGAAATCCAGATGTGCTCATCATAACTCTCTGTTGCCTCTAGGGAAGGATCTGCTGAAGAATGAGACCAGCATAGACAAAAGAAGAACCAAAAGATGGTGAAAGAGAGGCAGTCCTGGTGACATAGCTTAAGGACCTTGATCCCATCACACCCAAACTTTTTGCCTTTTCATTACATAAGCCAGTAAACTCCCTTTCCTTATTAATTTGAATTCTATTTGAGATTTCATCACTTGCAACCTAAAGAATTGGGTAATGATAGGCATGAAACAGTCTCACCCCAGAGTGCTCTTTTAGAGACTAGAGCTCTCCCAAGCAGCTCTTCCTCTAAGTGTCTTTGACTAGATTGCACACATACCCCACCCCAAGGGTCCTGGCCTTCCTGGGGCACTCCCATTTCTAATTCAGCTTAGCTCTCATAGGTCTCTGAAGATCGTTACTTGGAGTTAGGTCAAGAAGGGTGGCAGAACAGAGGAACTGAAGCGTTAAAGAGACCTATTTCTCCTACTCATACCTTGGTCTTATCTCAGGGTCTGATTCAACATGTTGGCTCTCTATCTAGAAACACCTGCCTATAACATTAGTTTTTCTTCTATAACCTGGACAAATTTCCCAATCTTTCTCTGCCCCTTCAGTGTTGTCTAAACAAAATTCACAGTGGAGCCAACAATATCTACTTCTTTTTGTTTTTTTGTAGACGAATTTTATTATAAAAAGTAAAGCATAGGGAAAAGAGAAGACTTCCCCCAGAGTGGGGGAAGGGGACAGAGCCCAACAATATCTACTTCTGAGAGAAAGCTGTCAACATTGAATGGTATAAACTATTTTGTGAATGCATGCTTTAGCTCTGTGTTAGAGTTCTAAAGAGAATGAAGAAGATACTTAACCCACTGATGACATGCAAATGTAACAGGGAGAGATATTTTAAGGAATTAGCTCATGAGATTATGGAAACTGGCAGAATCCAAAATCTGCCCACCAGACTAAAGAACCAGGAAAGAATTGATGTTACAGTGTTGAGGCTAAAGGCAACTACAGACAGAATCCCTTCTTCCACGGGAGTCTTCAATCTTTTCCCTTGAAGTCTTCAACTGATTGGATGAGGTCCAACCAAGAAGATTATGAAGAGTAAACTTTACTCAAAGTCAACTGGTTTACATGTTAATCACATTTTTTTAAAAAATAGCCTCAAAAAAATCAAAAATAAAATAAAAATAAATAAATAAATAAATAAAAATAGCTTCACAGCAATAACTGGACTGGTGTTCAACCAAACAGTTGGGTACCATAAGTTAGCCAAGTTGACAAAGTTACCCATCACAGGACCTGACACAGGCTTATTAATTTACAGTGAATTCAGCTTACCCCAGCAAACTCCACAGCAGTCCTAAAATTTGCTTTGAAATCTAGCTTGGTATTTGGACAGTAATTAACAACACAGCACTTTACAGTTTATAGAGCTCTTTCTTATTAGGTGTCACACTGCAAAAGTCTCACTGTGGTACGGCAGGAAGAATTATTAGCCTCGGTTCACAGATGAAAAACAAGAGGTTTGGTTAGAGGCAGACCCATAAGCAACTGACACATTCTCTGTGGCAAGGAGGCTGGCAGAGGTGGCCCAGGGGAACACAGCACCACGCCTCCCCTGTTCCTGTTTTGCTGGCGTTGGTTTTGGTGAAGAAGGTTGGATGCTCAGTATTCATCTAGTCCTCTTTTTCCCTTTGTCCTTTGCAAACAATGCCCCACATCTTAAGAAACCTCATTGCTTAATTTTAGTTTTCCTGCCAAATACAGAGTATCCTCAGTTCTTTGCTCTGGGGGCTTTGAAGTGATTCATTCCCCGCTCCAAAGCCCAAAAAACTTAGACTCTTACCCACCCAGACGACCTTTCACTTTTCTGCTGGTCATCAAAGCACAGGTCACAGACCTGAATTTCAGTAAATTCCAGATACAGAACACATCAGAGAGAGGGGGCTGGTGGGGTCTTCCACAAACTGGAGCAGGTATGTCCCACCAGATGGCAGCCACAACTCACCCCCAGACGCGTGGCTCTGTAGAGCTCAGGACCTATGTTTCCAAACCTCGTAACATCTGAGAATAGGGATTTTAAAACTGAACTCCTGGTTTCAATTGACAACCAATTCAAAACAATTTTAAAACATAGACCAGATTAAAGATATTTTCAGAAAATGCTGCCCAGTGCTTAAAAGGGAAAATACACCTGCTGTCCCACAATTACCTTGCCCACTCATAAATGAGAGAACCAAGGATTATTAAATAGCCTATTTCTTTTTTCACAGTTTTTATTGGTGCATTAAAGCTGTACATAATGATGGGTTTTGTTATTACATATTCATACATGCACACAATATAACAATATAGTTTGGCCAATATCCCACCCACGCACTCCTCTGTCCTCCTGTCCCATGGTTAACATTCTTGATAAGGATTTGGATTACATAGTTGTTTGCATTTGTCAAGGTTCATGTAACTTGTACATTCATTTTAGCTGAGTAAAAGAAAGAGAACAAGTTGGATTGTGAGGATGAAAGTCTGGGCCACTTTTCAGGGAGACATCTCTCCCGCTGGTCTAAACCAGAGATACTTCAGGCATATGCCAAATTTATTAGGGCACTGTTGGCTACCCCAGGGTCAAATGATGGAGAGCCAGAGAAAACTTACAGAGGCTCAAGGACAGTAACCTGAAAGAGAATCTAAAGTTCTCAAGGTTGTCACACATAATCTGCAGAGTGAATATGGCCTCGGTCATAGAAAATCTGTAGGGGCACAGGAAGGAAAGAGTTGTGTCTTCATTTCCAAATAGGCACATATTCTTGATACTATAATTGTGGCAGAATACATATAACATAAAATTCGGGGGACATCAAGTATGTTTACATTGTGCTATTACCACCATCCATATTCAGAACTCTTTCCCATTAACTGAAATTGAAACTGTACCCATTAAACTCTAACTCCTCACTTCCTAACCTCCAGCTCCTAATTTGCCTATTTCTTGAGTGCAAGATGTGAGGATGATATACTCTGGGAGATTCAGAGGCAGAGAAAATGAGAACGTATTCCCTGTCCCGATCAGAGGTCAGTGGAAAGCTCCTGCTACTCCATTCTCAACATTCCCAAGACCTCTTGCAAACACCTTCCCTCTGCCCCAGACTCAAAAAAGTTTCTAGCAGCTGGTCAGATGGGAAAGAGAGGTGAGGATAGGAGGGCATTCTAAAAATACCCCTAAAGCACAAACAGGACTCCAGCTGACTTGATGAGTTCATGTAGCCACTTGCTTTGTAGAGGTACCTGTTCCTAGCAATCCGAGGAAGGTAAGGAGGTTCTCAGAGGGTATCAGAGAAGCTCACCTCCCCATCCACAGGTAATTGAACCAGCCATGGGTGCCTGCCCAAAGGCAGCCAACCAGTGGCCTGGCCAGTGTATGATGACCAGCTTAGCCCCAGAGTGCAGCCCAATAGACTGAGACAATCAGAAAGGCCAGAAGCATGAACCAGAGCAGACCCAATTAATTCCCAAACAACTTCCCGGTTACACAAGCCTTACAAACCACCTTTCCAGATTCCTTCCCAGCCCTCAGTCCTTAAAACACACTCAGCATCGTGGTTTTGCTACCTGGATGAAAAAAGCAGGAGAACAAATATCACCTGTGTGGTTTCATGCCTGTGATGGATTGAATTGGGTTGCCCCAAAGTGCTACAACCCTAGTACATGGGAATATGCCATTATTTGAAATGGGACCTTTGCAGATGTAGTATGCTAAGGTAAAATACTGGATTAGCGTGGGCCTTGAATTTACTGGTGTCCTTACAAGAACAGGACAGAGTCTATGTGACAAGGGAGGCAGAGATTGGAGTGTTGCAGTCATAAGCTAAGAAATGCCATAGACATTTGACAGGGCACCCACAGCTCCTGCTGCAGGGAGGAAGCCTCCTTTGCCTGGGCTGAGGATAAGACACCCAACTGGCTCAAGGTCCCCGTGTTAGTTCCCTAAAGCTGCCGTAACTCATTCCACAAACCTTAGGCTTGACACCACAGAAACAAGTTCTCCCACAGTCCTGGAGGCTGGAAGTCTGAAATCAAGGTGACCACATGTTGTGTTCTCCTGGGGGATCTGAGAGAGAGGAGGGATCTGTTCCAAACTTCTCTCTTATTTCCGGGGGCCATTCTTGGTGCTCCTTGGCTTACACACCCATCACCCAGTATCTGTTCCCATTGTTCCCATGGCCTTCTCCCTGTGTGTCTGCGTCTCTGTCTCTTCTTCGTGGCACCGGTCGGGCTCAGTGATAGAGCACTTACCTAGGATGTGCCAGGAGGCCCTGGGTTCCATCCTCCAGCACTGCAAAAAAACATAAATTCAGGATTGGAACCTGGGGCCCACTCTAACTCAGTGTGACCTCATTTAGCGTATTTATACCTACAAAGACGTATTTCCAAATGGTCTGGGTACCAAGGGCTAGAACTTCATCTCTTTTGTGGGGAACAGGTCCCCAGAGCTGGGAGGTCCCTGGACTGAGACAGCGAGTGAGGCGGGAGGAACCTGTCCTGCGCTCTCTGCAGCCCCACGCTGCAGTGTGTTGCTGGGCAGGCAGGGTCTCTCTGTGCTCCCCAGCACTTCCACCAGCCTTTCCATGGCAGGCACTGCTCGAGCATTGCCAGCAGAAGAAGACGCTAGATTTATTTCAGGATTTTATCCCAGGCAGTATGCCCAGCTACCTCAGAGAGACACGGTGGAGTCAAAACAGAATCTTCTTCTGGATGAAGTAAATAAAGAGCACTTAAGTGACATGTTTGCTGGGTATCACTATCTGATCAAATGTTCACAGATAAAATCTACGACAGGATGGCTGAGAAACTGGTTTCAGGTCTTTCTAGCAAGAGCTTAGAGTGGCTAGGGACAGGGAATGGAGGAAAACTTATTTTCAGCCAAGATTCTTTTGCATTCTTTTTATTTTTTATTATGAATGTTTCCTTTTAAATAAAAAACTCAATTTCCCCAGCACTGAAAAAAGAGAAAGAAACAAATTAAGCAACTCATACATTTATTTGTAGTGTATTTTTTTAAATTTCCTATTGCCATAAGTCTCTGTTAGTTTCTTCTGGGTTGACTATGATTGCAATTATTTATCAGTAAATATTTAATTGAAATAACATACTTATGTATTTTGACAAATAGCTGTAAATATATAAAAATTAAATTTTAGGGCTGGGAATGTAGTTCACCAGTAGGGCACTTTCCTAACATGAACAAGGCCCTGGGTTAGGGTTAAATCCTCAGCACAGAAAAAAATAAAAAATAATTCAAAATAAAATTTTAGCCACACACATTTTACACACCTATAATTCCCACACCTCTGTAGGCAGAGGCAGGAGAATCACAAGTTCAAAGCCAGCCTCAGCAATGTAGTGAAGCCCTAAGCAGCTTAGCGAGACCCTGTCTCAAAAAAAGAAAAAAAGAAAAGAAAAAAAGGGCTGGGGATGTGGCTCAGCAATTAACCACTGCTGGGTTCAACCCCTGCTAACAAAAAAAAACAAAAAATTTGTAATTAAAATGCATCTCAATCAAATGAAAGTTATTTTTCCAAATCAGTTCATGGCTCTGTGAATGTATATAATTTGTTGCTGGAATTAGACCAACTTTGGCATCACTTTTATTTCTATTTTTTAAAGTATTTGTACAAGTTCATAGACGGGATTGGAGGAATTTTTAAGAGCACACTCAAGTTTTTGAATCTTTCTTGGTGAAACATTAAAAGCCACATAATCATCTACCACCATCAAAGTATATTTTAATGATATGTCAGCCACTTGCTCTGTTAGCACTTTTTCCATTTTTCTGAAATGAAGAAGATACCTCTTAGCTGGTTCCTACTGAAAGATAAGGTACATCTGTGTAAGCCCTCCTCATATCCTTTCTTAACCCCTGAAAATGGTCATGGAGTTTCCATAAACAGCCCTTATCTTTCCTCCCTGGAAAGCAATTCCCCCACCATTCCCAACATCTGCCCCACTTTCTACACTGATGGCCACATTCCTAACTGCAGGTACATCAATTCTATCACCTTGTGGTATCCACTGTGACCCCAGCTCTCTCTTCTTAACATCCTCTCTGGGGTAAGAGATGTTTTGAATGCCCAAGTCTACACCTCTCAAGTCATCTAGGGAGATCATCACCAAATGTCAACTTCCTCTAATCTGCCAGTCACAATAGACGCCCTCTTTTCTAGGTGGTGGAGCCCCACCCTCCAGGAAGACGTATCTGTGGCCATCACTAGAGTAGCAGAAGGGGAGGGTGACTCATCAGCTTGCCACACTGCTGTGGAGGAGAGGAGTGAGCATCAGCCCCTGGAGTGTCCCCATCAGGGTGTGTTTTTCTCACCTCTCAACTGAAGGTAACACCCACTGCTGCTGGGGTCTGGGTAGCTTGTAGCCCTCGGCAGGAAATAGAAACACTCCCTCCCTCAGCCCCTTTCCAAAGAAATGTAAACACAGACAGAGGCCAAGGCCCAAGAGCATCACTGAGTTATCCCTCAGTACTAAGAGGGGACAGTTTCTCCATTTATTTCAGCTCAGTTTTTCCAGCTTGAGTTCTGTGGTCCTTGCCTGCTACCCTGCACCTGCCAGGGACCTCATCCCATCTAGAGAGAGAGGAGAACTGAGAACATGGGTGATCCACCTTCCTGTCCTCAGGGTCCCTCCCCACATAGTGTGTTCTATTCCTTCTCTCGATCCTAGACCAGAGTTCCCTGCCTCCTCCTCCTCCAGGGGGATGGAAATGGGGGACACGCTTTTATTTTACGTAACTGTGATATGGATCCCATGCCATTTGCCAGAAGCCTGGAAGGAGAGCTAGCAAAACACTGCCTTTCGGGAGTTCACCATTCCTGGGGAAACAGACATGAAAAAAGACCATCGGCTCCGCTGTGGTGAGCGCTCCTTTGCAATATGCACAGCACAGGGGACAAGACCTCTCATCTGCCTATAAGGAAGGCTCAGTGTGTAAGGAAAGACAAAAAAATGAAGGAAATAAAGAGAGAGCAGGGTGGTGGCTCAATACTAATACAGGTTTATTTGGGAGAAACCTGTGGAGGGGGCCTGGTGGAGTCTGGGACCCACCTGCTGCTTACAGCCTGGGGTAGATTTAGAGGGAGTGGGGTGGAGGGGGCCAAGGTGCCAGTTTTCTGATTAAACTGGTATTTTCAGTAGAGTGGGGATGCTCTGTAAGACCTGGAGACAATAGGTTCAGATAAGAACCAGAGTCTGTACATTCAGTGAGTAGGGGGTTTGCTGCCTGGCTGAGTGGCTTCTGGTAATTTCCATATCCATCATTCCAGACCCTAAAGGGATATAATGAGTTGGGTTGATGATATGAAATTTTTATCCAGCTAGTGGGTAAACAGATATAAGTATTAATTCTGCCTGAAAGAAGATCTCCTGGCTAATTGAAGCAGCCAGAGAGGAGTTAGGAGATACTTTGCTTTAGCTGAAAGCAGGCTCATGTAGGGAAAAAAAATTTTAAGAGAGAAGGAGAGTGAGAAACAGAGAGAATCAATTTTATTGAGTTTTTCACATGGCCTTCGTTGCTCTGACACTTAGTTGTATACGTGGGTGCTGGGGTTTGAACCCATGTACTTGCACATGTCGGGCAAGCGCCGTAACCACCGAGCCACCGCTCCAGCCCCTCTTGTAGGGAAATTTTAACAAGAGTATGGTGGATGGTCACAGTGGGCTTGGAGATATCCCATACTATGGCTGACACGTCAGGGAGGAGAGGTGACAGGGATATTAGAGGAAGAAGGAAATGGCATAAGAGGAAAAAGGAGTGTTGGGGCTAAGGTGGGCGTTAAAATAAATGAAGGCATTGAATTTGGAGAGGGTGTTCCTGCCAAAAATAGGGGTTGGCCATCTACATTTCAGTGGGGCCTTTCATTTAGGCAGCCAAAAACAAAAGGGTTTGGCCTAAGGTTTTAGTCTGGGGTGGTGGGATCCCATTCTCCAAGGTCCCCATTTTCTGTCTGCCTACAGATAATCTATCTCCTGCCTCACCTTCCCTCTGAAGAGGTCCTTGACTGCCTTTCAGGGGGAAAGGACAATGACCAATCTGGCTTCTTCCATGCTGGCAGTGGGGCGCTGGCTGTGGCAGTCAGGGAAACTCTCCAGAGGAGAGTTTATCTGGGGGGCCTTGGTAGAAGTTGGGAGGCCGCTGCATGGAGGGTCATATTTTCATGACCACCTGGCACTTAACGGACTCTAGGCATCTTGTGCACCAGGGCAGTCCAGAGGTCCATGATGGTGGCAGTTGGCAGGTGACTGGACATGGTGTACATAGGGGAGGGATCATGCTAGAACAATGAATAATGCAACAAAACATCATTTTCTGCAAGCAATTAGTACAAAACAATTAGTGTTATCAACCAGCCTTTGAAGACCATGAAGATAGTAACTTACAAGAGCTCAGAGGATAGTCTGACATGTCATTTATTCACGAGTGGAGGACATTCACAGCTTTAGAAACATGAATAGAGTTGCTAGGAACACATTTAATTTTTGTAATGGCACAGGTGTCCCCTTAAGTTGGGAACTGCCATCTGATTTCTATAAGGTGGCTTTTTAATTATTAGAACTAAGCAATCATACCAGTGAAAAACAGATTGAGTTCTCCCATCTAGTAGGTTGGAGAAATTTGTGGATCTCAAACTGAGTTAGAACAAACTTGTGACTCTGGTAGTGTCTTCTGTAACCCTTTCTTGATGATCTCCAGTTTTATTTACCTGCGGGAGGACTGACGCAAGCGTACATTTTGAGTTACATTAAAAGAATCAGTGTCTTTCCTTTTAAATGCCCATGTACAGCTATGCTTTGATTATAACTCTCTGCCAGGTATTGAAGACCAAATTGGTCAAAATTGACTTTTTTGCCTCTCTATTCATAAGTCAGCTGAGATTCCTCAGGAGGCCACTCTCAGGGATGTGTGAGAGCCTCTTGGCTCCTTTAGCCTTCCTCTACCAGTGGTGCCAGCAGGGGGCCAAAGGATGTCTGTCTTAAGGAGCTGATCCAAGAATAAATTGCAAAGGATGAGCAAGAAGCTGAGAAGGAAAGCAAAGGGACTGTCAGGGTCCAAGAGGTCAGCTGTGCAGTGTGCGACCCTTGGCCTCCCAAGTCAGATGGCAGGGAGGCTCCAAAACTGGGAAGCGATTCCCGCAACGTGGCAACACCTGGGGAAATCAACAGAGAGGATTGATAAAGTACACCAAGGTGGGTGCGGGAGCTGGAAACTCTTTAGCATAGGCACTAAACATCATCTAGCCAGAGGCTGGAGTGTGGCTCAGAGGTTGCGGTACTTGCCTGGCATGCGTGAGGACACAAGTTCAAACACCAGCACCACATACACAATGAAGTGTTGGAGCAATGAAAGCCGCATGAAAAACTAAATAAAGTTAATTCTCTCTTCTCTCTCTCTCTCCCTCTCTCTCATTGCCTCTCTCTGTTTAAAAAAATAAACAAAAATCATGTGGCCAGGGCATTACCAACATGTGGGAACCTTGTTGAGGAGTAGTGGCAGGAGACCAGTTTAAGCAGCAAGTCTACAGAGAAAAGTGTTCTGTACCCTCAGATTAGTTCAGATTGTCCACCCATTGTTACGTGTGTATTTTAGTTAATATTGCTGACTATTAAAGGATAAGTCCTGCTATTCAAAGTTTGTTAGAAGCAGCAAGTTTATGTTTTAAAGATACAAGGTCAGAATGCAGAAGAAAGAACCCGTCCCCCTCTTCTGAACCCTCCTCACTAAAGCCTGTCCCTGCTCCAAATGATCTGGAGAAAGGCGCTGGGATGAGACTAAACCATAGCTGTGCCCCATTTCCAAAGAGAGAAGAGGAGGCTGAAGGCTAGCAGTTTCTAAGAGGAGTCTTGATGCAGGAAAAGAGGAAATGTGGGTTCTTTGGGGAGAGGATTTAAGATAAAAGTGTTGAAAGATGGAGAGAACATTGTCAAGTGAGGACAGGAGAGGTGGTCTGTGCCATCTGTACCAGTCAAGGCGCCATCGCGTGGGGATGCATGAAGATCTGAGCAGCTAGAGCAGGAGAAATTGGGCCAGGAGTACAACTCCCATGCTGCACAATTTCCATTCTATCTCTGGGATTCCAGAGTAATAATGAGTGGAAAGCCCTGATCATGTGCATGTTCTCTTGGCAGAGAAAGGAAAGCACATCCACAAGCACCCGCTGTCCCCTGGCTCATGCCCACACTCCAACACGAAGCCCAGGCCTTTGTCTGCCCTCGCAGTTCATGCTCTGTCCGCCAGCAGTATATGTGGGTTCTTTCCTCACATTCTTGCTAACACTTAATCTGAGCTTTAAAAATTCTATTCATCGTGGATCCGTGCAAAGTGTTACCTCAACATGGTTTTGATTTGCATTTCCGTGATGACTATTGAAATTGAACATCTTTTTGTGTGTTCAGTGGCCAAGTGTATATCTTCTCCGAAGAAATGTCTATTCAATTCCTTTGCCCATTTTTTAAATTGGGATGGTGTCTCATTTTTGAGTTGTAAGCACTCTTTATAAATTCTAGATTTGTAAATATTTCCTCCCATTCTTTGAGCTTTCTTTTTGTTTTCTTGACAGTGTCCTTGAAGTTTTTAATTTAGAAGAAATCTGATTTATCTATTGTTCTCTTTCATTGCTTGTGCGTTTTTAAATTGTAAATGCAACTTTAATGTTTATAACATTTGACACAACTTAAATACTAATATAACTTCTCTCAACTGAAAAAATTATTTTAAGACTTTATTTTTCATCGGCTCATTATAGTCTTACATAATGAAGGGGTTTGTTGTTACACAATCGTACGTGCATGCATTATGATAATGTGGTTTGGATCCAATCCTTACCCAGCAGTTTGTTGCTTGTGCTTTGGTGTCATATTTAAGTTAAGAAACCGTTGCTAAATAGAAGTTCATTATTTACACCTATATTTTTCCTTTAAGAGTTTGTAGGTTGGACTCTACCATCTAGGTCTTTAACCCACGTTGATTAAATCTTCCTACACAATGTGAGGATATTCATATTCTCCTGTGTGTGACTAGCCCATTGTCCTAAAACCACTTGTTGAAAAAGACAGTTTTTTTTCTCTTTTGAATAGCCTTAGCACCCTTATGAAAAGTGAATTAACCATAGATACATGAATTTACTTCTGGACTCTCAATTCTATTGCATTGGCCTACGTCTCTGTACTTGGGTCAGTACCGTATTGTCCTGGTTATTGCTACCTTGTAGTTGTTTTAAAATTAGATCACATGAGTCCTTCAATGCTTTCTTTTTCAAGATTGCTTTCGCATCGGGTGCAGTGGTGCACTCCTGTAATCCCAGGGGCTCAGGAATCTAAGGCAGGATGATCACAAGTTCAAGGTCAGCCTCAGCAATTTAGTGAAGCCCTAAGCAACTTAGTGAGACCCTGTCTCAAAATTACAAGGGTTGGGGATGTGGCTTAGTTTTTAAGCACCAATGGGTTAAATCCCCAGTACAAAAAAAAATTGTTTTGGCTATTTTGGGGTCCCCTGAATTTCCATATAAATGTTAGGACTCACTTATCAATGTCTACAAAGACACCAGCTGGGATTCTGATAGGGATTGCATAGAATCTATAGATCAATTTAGGGATTATTGCTATTTTAACAATATTAAGTCTTCTGATCTATAAATATGAGATGTATTTCCATTTTTTTAGATCTTCTTTAACTTCATTCACTGGCCATCTTGGTGACTTTTTTCTTTTTGAGCCTCAACTAACAATAAAGCCAGTACTAATTTTCTTAAAACTCTCTTGTGGTAAACTTCTTAGGAAGTAGTTCGACATGAAGGAAGCAGATACCAGACTGGAGGCAAGAGAAGCCCAGAGCTACATGTCCTGTCTGCAAGAACAGATCCTACAAGACAGGTCTGGCTGGAGGGGAGGGCTATTTTTATGAGAGGGAAAAGAGAAGTATTCATTGGCAGGGCTTAGAAATGCTACAACTCTCAACAACCAGCTAAAGATAAGCCAGGCAAGGAGCTCTGCACCCAGACTGAAGGGTTCCTCATAGCCTTGAGTGGACAGGACAATTCAAGTTTCACCAGGGATCAACCATCCCTGGGGCTACCAAGTCACTCACCTTGGGGACAGGAGCTTAACCAGTCTTCCTCAGGAACTTGCTTCTCCCTAAAGGTAACAAAACTGGAAAACTCTTCCCAAGTCCCCCTCATCCAAAACCTCCAGACCAGACGTGATCTCTCCCTCCTGATGGCCAGGACCCTACCATTCTCATCTGGGTTGGGCCTAGAGTGAGGCAAGGGAAGCTTCTGGGGCAACTGGGTGACCCTGACAGCAAGGCTCTCTCTAAATTTTGCATCCTTGGTGCCCCACTTGCCTCACCCTACTGTCAACCCGGCTCTAATCCCAGCTCTGTCGTTGATAGGCCATGCAGGTGGGGGAAAATCTTTTGTCCTCTCTGGGCCTCAGTTTGATCACATGAGATGCTGAAATGGTGGATTTAGATTAGTATTCTCCAATCACTCGTCCTTGAAGCCTACATGATCCTGAATATTCAGATTCACAAAACCTTTACCAAATGTCCTCATTTTTCACATCAATAAGCCAGTAAAAACCATTCTATGAGAACTTAATATATGATTCTAGAATCTAACAGATGTGTTCAGGGTCTTCTCCATGACTCATCCCTTCTCAGATAAAATGTCATGTTATCTACAGTCCTGTTGGGGTCCCCTGCCCTGGCCAGAAATGAATGGACCAGAAGTAGAGCCCAGACCCAAGATGAACCCATCTACAATCTGTGAAATGTAGATTCTCCTTCTCAAATTTTGAGTATTGTAAGACTTGAGCTGATGGCCACAGAGGTCCTTGTGCAGGCATGGAAGCTGGTCCAAGATGGAGAAGGTAGGGAGACACGCGATAGGTGAGTCCTGTGGCCCAGGAAAGATGGGAAACGACTTGGCTTTTGAGTGGCATCTTTAGTTCCTGGATTTCCTGTCCTGGTGTCAACATGAGGTATGGACTTCCCTCGCATTCTTGAGTTATGTCCTCACTCAAACCACAGCCAAGGGAGTTTATAGATAACACAGAGAAAATGAACCTTATTGCTATTGAAAAAACATAACTGATTGGGACAAGATTGAGAGTTTTTTTTGTTGGTTGTTTTTTTCAGAGAGGGACAGTGAGAGAGAGAGAGAGAGAGAGAGAGAGAATCAATTTTATTTAGTTTTTCATGTGGCTTTCCTTGCTCCAACACATCATTGTGTATGTGATGCTGGGGTTCCAACCTGCATCCTCAAACATGCCAGACAAGCACCATAACTGCCAAGTCCCTGCTCCAACCCAGATTGAGAGATTTCTGTCTTACACTATAAAGAAAAAAGATTTTTAAAAAATAAAGATTTTAAAAGAAAATTAAAGATTTGTGTATATTTTCCTTCCTTTCCCACTTCCTAAAAAAAATTAGCCTTTTTCCTTTTTTCTCCTCTCTTTCCTCCCCATTCCTTTCCTCCTCTTCTCTTGGAGATGGTGGTGGCTTAGGGGTTAGGGAGCCAAGGAGGTGACAAAGACAATAAAGAAATTCCTTACATAGATAGGAAGACTGGGTACATAAAAAACCACATTGAAGATAATGAGACACAGTTTGCTCACCAACCAAGAAGGGAATAAGAGATTTATATTGAAGGAAAGAGGAAAACCTGGACATAATCCTGAGGAATTGGATTGGAAGTACAGATATACCGTACCTGTATAAAAACATAAAATAAAAACATAGATATATAAAAATAGTTATAATTGTAAGTAGGACACACATATACATGCATATATGCCCTACCTCTGTACACCAAGAAGGTCCAGAGTCAATAGCATCACAGAAGCAAGGACCCACCAAGTACCTAAATTCTAATTTCCAAATATTAATCTCCACTGCAGGACATCTTGTGAAATAGTAAATTCCAGGGCTGAAACAAGGAAATTACAAGATGAGCCTGGAATACAGTCTTGTGCCAGAAAGTAAAGAATTGCTCAAACAATAGCCAGGCGTGATGGCGCACAGCTGTAATCCCACCAACTCGTGAGGCTGAGGCAGGAGGATCGCAAGTTCAAAGCCAACCTCAGCAACTTAACGAGGCCTTAAGTAACTTAGCAAGACCCTGTCTCAAAACAAAAAATAAAAAGGCCTGGGGATGTTGCTCAGTGGTAAGTTCCCCTGGGTTCCAAAAATCCCCTGTACCAAAAAAAAAATAAAAGAAGAATGATGAGGACTGATCTAAAGAAAACAGGAACCAATTTTGGGAGTGATCTTGCTGGCCATATCTGGAATGACTTGCTATCAAAATAAATGATTATAGGGGCTGGATCGATGACTCCGTGGTTAAGTTGCTTGCCTAGCATGTGCGAGTACGCAAGTTCAAACTCCAGCACCACATACACAACCAAATCTCAGAGCAAAGATAGCCACATGAAAAACTAAATAAAAATTGTTTCTCTCTTTTTCTCTCTCTCTCTGTCCCTCTTTCCCTTTTAAATAAATAACTAATTATAATAGGGGCTGGAGCAGTGGCATAGTAGTTGCCTGTTTGCCTGGCATGCACAAGGATACCAGTTTGAGCCCCACACCACGTACACAACAAAGTGTTGGAGCAATGAAAGCCACACGAAAAACTAAAATATAAAATTGATTCTCTCTCTCACTCTGTCTCTCACTGTCACTCTCTCTTCAAAAAAATGATTATAGTAATTGATCTGATCCAACTTGAAAAAAACAGAACAAAATACTTCTTAACTACAAATAGAAAAATAATGAGTTAATATGAAGAAACCAGGAAGACACCAAACTGACCCATCACCAGTGGTGGGACAATTTCAAGTCATTAGCCATCTTCTGTGATGGGGGAGAAGGGCACATCATGCCTTCTACATTTTCCTCCCAGGAACACAAGTCTGAGTCCCATGCTAAGGAAACGTCAATGGAACCAGACTGACTGCAAGACGTGCATCTGGATCCATTCAAGTCACAAAAGATGAGTGACAAAGGAAGTTCCAGATTGAGATTGACTGGAAACTTGACTGTTAAGTGCCAACTGTGACCCTGGACCAGACAGGAAAGACTCATGGTGGGACAGCTGGTAAGATCTGAACATAGTTCTTGGGTCAGATGTTAGTGTTCCACCAGTGCCAATTTCTGATTTCCTGATTTGGAGAATTGGGTTCCGGTTATTAAAAGACTGTCCCTATTTTGGGAAGATGCACATTGAAGATTTCAGGAATTTGAAACATTCTGTTACCAATGTATACATTTGCATATTTTAATTTTTTAAGACATATGTGTATATTACTTATGATGAATACCCCCAAAAAGTAGACTCTATAATTTTACCTTTCATCCCTATCATTGATCTTTCTCAATTGAGCAAATATTTCTAATTTCCTAGAATTCTTTCTTGAAACTTTTTCCATAGGCTTCTATTCTTAATTTACAGACTGAATATCAGAATATATATTTTTATTGTTGTTTTTGCTTTTTTTTTTTTTTAGGTGCTTTACCACTGAGTTACATCACCAGCCCTTTTTGGTTTTTATTTTGAGACTTGGTCTTGCTAAGTGGCAGAGAGACTGTTTTCAAACTTTTCTGACCTCCTGATTCAGCCTCCAGAGTCACGGGGATTACAGGCATGTGCCTCTGCGCCCAGCTCAGAGTATGTTCTCGATTCTCTTTTCAGTTCTGGGCATTGCCACAGAACCTTCCCCAGGTACCTCAATACCAGCCTGTTCAAAATTGAACTCCCCATCTTTGCTTATAAGCCTTTGAATCCTGCAATCTTTTAAGCCACTGAAAGCACAAGCTTCCTTTCTGCATAAGGTAGGAAATCCCAATTCTGTGTGAGGTTTTGAGCAGAGAAGTGACATGTTAAAATTTGCTTTTTGAAAAGATGACTCCAGTTCCATTTGGAACAGACAGTCAGGAAGCAACAGCAGAAGCAGAGTCCAGTAAGGACAATCAACTATCCTGGATGCCCAGGGCTGAGGGTTTCTTAAGACTGCACTTTCAGTGCAAAACCCAGGAAACTAGAGGTGAACTAGCAAGCTGGTTAGTTGAGACACTATTTCAGAACATCTAGGCATGAAATGATGACAGCTTGGACCAGAAGAAGGTAATATTCTGGGCATATCATGGACATATTAGATAATATACAGGGCACAAGATATGTCCATAAGGGAAGAGGAGATTCCTGCATTCTTAGATTCTACTGGAAGACCTGAATCACCATTTACTGTGGGAGGGTGTGGGGGAAGGGGGGAGAAACCATTTTGGAGGAGGGAGTGGCTAGATCAGGAGCTCGATTTGGGACTTGCTAAGTATGAAGTGTCTATTAACGTAAAGAGGGACATTCAATGGGCAGTTGAATACACGAGTCTCAAGATCAGAAATAGGAATGTATATATATATATTTTTTTCTTTAAAAAGAAATTCAGGGGCTGGAGCGGTGGCTCAGCAGTTTCAGTGCTTGCCTGGCAAGTACGAGGACCCGGGTTCAGACCACATACACAACTAAGTGTTGGAGCAGCTAAGGCCATGTGAAAAACTAAATAAAGTTGTTTCTCTCTTTCTCCGTCTCTCTCACTGTCCCTCTCTCTTTAAAAAAAAGAAATTTAGGAAGTATAAATAGAGAAGAGATGGGCTGAGGATGCAGCTCAGTAGTAGAGCATTTCCCTGGGGTTTGATTCCCAGCACCACAAAAAGGAGGCGGAGGGAAAGGAGGGGTTCAGGGGGAGCCCTGGCTCAGCAGTTACAGTGCTTGCCTTGCATGCGGGAGTGCCTGAGTTCAAACCCCAGCACCACATACACAGCAAAGTCTCGGGGAGCAACAAGGGCCACATGAAAAACTAAATAAAATTGTTTCTTGCTTTTGTCTCTCTCACTGTTCCTCTCTCTCTTTAAAAAAAAAAAAAAGGAGTTCAAAAGCTGAGTCTCGCTCGGACTAGAGCAGTGGCTCAGTGGTAGAGCACTTGCCTGGCACGTATGAGGACCTGAGCTCGAACCTCAGCACCACATACACAACTAAGTGTCAGAAAAACAAAAAACAGATGAAAAAATAAAACTCTGATTGTCATGAGTTAAATGGGCACCACACTTAAAGCAGGACATGAAAATAATAATCTCATCTTCAATATTGGGAGGGTGGACAGTTGAGGGTCAATCAGCGACATAGGAAAGGCGGTACCAGTGAAGTCAGAGGTAAAACCAGGGAGTGTGGAGCTCGGGGTGCCAAGTGAAGACAGCGTTTCAGGGAATGAGGAGTGAGTCCCTGTGTCCATTGGAAACTGAGACCTGAAAATTGACCTTTGGATTCAGGGATTCAATTACAAGGAGGTCCTCACTGATATGGACAAGATTTGTTGTGGTAGAATGGTAGGGGCAAATGCTTGATTATGAGAAAATAGGAGGTGAGAAATCAGAGGCAACAGTACAGACAAATTTCAAGAAATTTACCTGCAAAAGCAAGAAGACAGAAAGGCAATGGCTAGAGGTGGAAACAGAGAGGTTTGTGTTGTATTTTGAGGTGTGAACAGTAGCAGCCAAACTGAAATGGTCAGCAAAGAGGAGGAAAGTTTGGCTCAGGAGAGAAGAGAGGGTGGTGAAGTCCTGAGGGCCAGAGGGGACGGGATCTGGGGTAGAGGAGAAGGGGAGAGAGGTAAAAACAGTCACAGTACTCCGTAACTGGAGGAATAGATTCATAATCTCCTCCTGATGGTAGGAGATTATGAAAATTCCTTTCTGACTCTTCTAAGGAAGAAGGAATTGAGGTAATTGGCTGAAGTGAGATGACGGAGACATCACTGGAGGTCTGAAAAAAGCAAAGCTATATGAAATCATTATGTCAGGAGGAGGGGAGAGATGGAGCGGCCAACAGGAGGATGAACAGCACTCTGGGCCAACCAAGGTTTTCAGAGGCTGTGGATTTAGAGAGACACACGTCAGCACCTCCAAGCTTTCATTTCCCTGAATTCTTTCTGGGTTTTTATGTCTTCTGTCTGTTCATCTTGGTCCTTCTCAGTTTTGATGTTGACTTTGCAGAAATATCTGGTGGTCTGCAGTGACTAATTCCTGCAGATGACTGAGGACAGAATCCTCAGATGGAAACCTCACCCCAACCCCAAGCAGAAAGGAATAGCTATGATGGGAAAAGACCACAATTAGAGGTTCCCATGGTCACGTTTCAGGACAGGCATGAAGAAGCAATCTCAAAAGCTTCTGGCACAAAATAATACCAGAGAACAGTAGTAAAAGTTATAAGAGCTAAGGGAAGTATATTGGAACGTCATCAGCAACCTGCTGGCTAGAAGGTAGAATGGAAGGCTTCAAAGTTCTAGAATTCCAGACCGCTGCGATCACTAGTATAGCGGGATGGTAGGAGAAACATGCCTTCCAGGATGTTTCATCCTGGAAGTATGCTACATCTTCAGTCCTTTGTATTTTTATTTTGAGACAGGGTCTTACTAAGTTGCCGAGGCTGGCCTCAAGCTTGTGATCCTCCTGCCATAGACTCCAGAGCAGTTGGGATTATAGATGTGAGCTCTCACACCTGGCTTTCTTTTAATTATTCTTAACTGTACACATTACTTTCTGCATTTATCACCTTCACAACCAACTTCATTTAAACAACTGCTTACTATTTACCTCTCAGATTGTCAAAATTCTGAACACCACAGCCTTTCTCCTCCCATATGGCTTGAGGTGTTGGAAAAGTATATATGCTCAATTCCTTAATAATTATTTATAGCAAAGTTCTTCCTTGTCCACATTACCAAATGTGTTTAGATTTAATTATTTATAACTGGTTTCATTGTTTATCTTTGGTCCTTACATAAGATGCCTCTTTGCTACCATTTATTTTATTTTTCATTTGGATTAATCCTTCAATCATATTACATTTTTCAGACTGGATGATATACTTTCCAAGTCCTCCTGTATCCAAAACTGTCATTCTGTGATTTGTGCACATTAATAATTTATGGAATGAGTATAATTTTCAGGTTTACACATTTAGTCACTTTGACCTCTAAAACAATGCTCAGCTGACATCTGTTACTCAATGGAAAAAGAATGTGTAGTCCTGGGGCTGGAGCAGTGGCTCTGCGGTTATGGCGCTTGCCCAACATGCACAAGTACATGGGTTCAAACCCCAGCACCCACATACAAAACTCAGTGTCAGAACAACGAAAGCCATGTGAAAAACTCAATAAAATTTGATTCTCTCTGTCTGTCTCTCTTTTAAAAAAGAAAAAAGAAAAAAGAATGTGAAGTCCTGACTGTTCAAAAGAATCTGTGCAAATGTGCACACAGGAGCTAACTGTGGTTCTCCGTGTCCAGCTCCACAAGCCACACGTTGGATCTGAACTACAAAATATCTCAGCACTGAGGAGCTGGCTCTGCAGCCTGCACCCTGGCCACACGCAGACTCTGACAGTTCATCTCCAACTCCTTGCCCTAACCTCAGTCTTAAACTAAAATGTAATTCTGAGGCTACAGCTTTAAAACATTAGCATCTGGTTTATGGGTAGGGTGGTTTTCAAGGCTGTGAGTGCGAAAGGGATCTGCTCCAATCGCACAACCTCCAAGGGTTCCCCTGCATACTGGTTTGATGGAAGTCTGGTTCGTGTCCCCTGGAGACAAAGAATGAAACCGAGGGACACCGAGGCAAGCGTAGGAGAGACTTTATTTTAAGAATATAATAGAAAGCAGAGCATAGGGAAAAGAGCAGACTCCCCCATAGTGGGAGAAGGGGACAGAGCCAAAGAGGCAGCTATATGTGTCCTTTTCATAGGATGTTCTCTCTTCAATTGGTCATCCTCTCTCTTCCCCCAAACCGAGGACACGGGTGCTAGAAGTTCTGGTTGGGTCCAGTCTTTGGTTTGCTCCTCAGGTATCAACAGAAAGAATGTGGTGTCTGGCTTAGCAGAAGGGAGTGTCTGCATCTGGACCCACCTTGCCAGATCCTTCTCACTAGCACTGGGGGTGTCAAATTGACCTTAAAAGAAAAAGAACCGGTTTCCCCTTGATTGACTGGAACATTCTAATTACTCTGACTCTCTAACTTTTCCCCTGTCTCACCTCCACTCCCTTCAGGTCTTTATCCAGTGTCACCTTCCATGGAGAGTTAAGTCAAGTGGATAGCCAGGGGAAGCAGTCCCCACAAGAGACCACCCTGACCTCTGACACCAACTGCAAGTTCAGGGGCTCCCCAAAACCACCGTCAGGTTTGAGAATTTGCTAGGATGCACAGATCTCACGAAAAGCTGCTAAACTCACGATTGTGGTTTCCTGGTGGTTTACTTCAAGGAACGGACATGGAAGAAAAACAGCAAGGCAGAGTCCAGGAGGGGCCACCACTGAGCTTCCAACGTCCTTATGGAGCCCTGGACGTCACCCATGTTACCTATTTTTAATTCTCTCTCTCTTCCATAGGACTGTAAGCTGAAGGACAGTAGGAATTTTGTCTACTTTACACATTGTGTGTCCCTTGCTTCTGGAACTGCACCACCCAGTGTTAGGACCATGAGCCACCTGCCAGGAGTGAGGCTAGCTTGCTAATGCAAAGGTGCTAGCTTGCTAATGCAAAGAGAGATGCGCTCTAAAATGTAAAATGTTGCATTCTAAAGGCTTAGTATTTAGAAAGGTGAAATACCTTACTGATGATTTATTATTTTAGTTATTAATTCAATGATGTTCTGGGCATATTGGATAATATAAAATGTATTATTAAAGTTTCTTTTCTATAAATTTATTTAATGTGGGTTCCAGAAAACTTTAAACTACATGTGTGTCAAATTTAAGGATATGCGGGCTGGAGTGGTGGCTCAGTGGCTCAGGATTGCCTGGCAAGCACAAGGACCCGGGTTCAAACCCCAGCACCACATACACAACTGAGTGTTGGAGCAACTAAAGCCATGTGAAAAACTAAATAAAGTTGCTTCTCTCTTTCTCTGTCTCTCTCACTGTCCCTCTCTCTTTAAAAAAAAAATTTAAGGATATGTATGTATAGGTACAGACATAAATAAAGAAATCTCAGCACTTATCCACAAGAGATGTCAGTAAACCATTTCAGTAAAGGGTAAAATAAATGTTTCAGACGTTCTGGGCCATATGGACTCTACCCAATTTTGCCATTAAAACAGGAAAGCAGCCATACATAATACTGAAATAAACCAGTATGGCTGTGTTCCGATAAAACTTGGTTTACAGGGACTGGCGGTGGAGCTCGGCGGTGGAGCATTTGCCTAGCTTGTGCTGAGTCCTGAGTTCCATTCCCAGCATCACAAAAACTGAAGGTGCATACAATTTCAATGTGGCTAGTAAGACCAAACTAGTCCGTCCTAAGAGTCATTTAAAAATTAAAATTTGGGGGCTGCAGCGGTAGCTTGGCAATTATGGCGCTTGCCCGGCAGGCGTAAGTACACGGGTTCAAACCCCAGTGCCACTTACACAACTAAGTGTCAGAGCAACGAAAACAATGGAAAACTCAATAAAAATTGATTCTCTCTCTCTCTCTCTCCTCTCTTTAAAGAACTAAAAGTTTTGGAGGCCCAGCGGATAGCGCGCCGAGCGGCTGCCGCACCTGCCAGTCCGCCTGCCCCGCGAGTCCCAGGGCTGCGAGGCTGCAGATGCCTGGGCGCCTCCTGCCGGCCGGGCACGGGAGTGCGCTGAAGCCGGACCGCCGCGAGCAGTCCCCGCTGAGCGGTGCGGGTGATCAACTTGCCCCGCCTGCTGGAGGCAGCGAGTTTTTGCAGCGCTAGGAGCGAGGGTGTGAGCAACATTCCCCTCCGAGCCCACCCCCATCCATCCCCGCCCGGGCTACCGCATTCAAAGCCCGCAGAAAGCTGAGCCAGCACCGAAACAGCAACGCGACCAGCACCACCGGCGCTGCCAGCTGATCTGCGCCCGTGTTTACAACGCCTAAAAGTTCCGATTCCACCAGGAGCAAACTGCACCAGGCACCCAACACTTGATGTGCTCAATAAAGCCAAAGCACACACCAAGAAACTAGAAGAAGCCGAAAGGATAAGCAGCACCAGCTTGAGAACTGGGAAAGAGATCAGAGATTTTTAAAGGGGCGGCAACTGGAACAGCAGCAAGGTCCTCAAGATGGAAGGAATACGAAAGGACAGCATTGGATCAACTATTTCTTCAGATCGTTCTGGTTCAGAGCCAGGGCATTGAAGGGCATGTTGAAAGCACAGAGTTCTCCCATAGAGAAGTGGAGAATATCAGTATCACCAGCACCAGTGACATCGGGAGTTGCTCCAGTGCCTTGGCAAACTTTCTCCACTTCCTAGAACTCAGCATGACATAAGAGTGCAGGGCAAAATAGTCACTGGGCCAATTCAGTACAAACTTACACTGGTTCATGAGGAAGTCTCCTCTTCGAAGCTAAACAAAACTATACTTGAAAAAGACAGTCAGTCGAAAGACCTGTATTTCAGCAAATACTTTGCAAAAAAGTGGGTAAAGTCTCCCTAGCAGAATAAATCCATTCAGAATATTCATATTGGAAAAAAATCACAATTTTTTTTCTAAAGAGAGAATCCATTTTAGTTAATTTTTTAATCTGTTTTTTGTTTTTCCTCCACTTAGTTGTATATGTGATGCTGGGGTTTGAAACTGGGTCCTCACACATGCCAGGCAAGGGCTCTACCACTGAGCTACCACTCCAGCCTGGAAAAAAAAATCACAACTTTTTAAATTAATTTTTTATTAGTGCATTATAGTTTTACATAATGTTGGGATTCATTGTCACATATTCCTAAATGCGCACAATTCAGCAATACAATCTGTTCACTATCCCCCCACACATCCCTCTACCTCCCTCCTCCCATCCCCTGATCCCTTGCCTTTCTTCTGTGTCCTATATTGTTCCTAAAAAACCCAAATACAATGACATAATTCTTAAACCTATGAAGAACATTTTATATATATACAGCTATAGTATATACAGTGACATTTATAATTGCTTGGAATGTACCTTGCTTTATCTCAGTTCCAAAAAAAAAAAAATCACAATTTCTAAAGGCAGTGGAAAGCTTGTGTGAAATTGTCTTGATGTGATTTAGTTGATTTCAAAGAGGACATTGGAGAGTCTATCCTCTTTTTCTAGTTTGCTCATACTACACTTAGTAGACACGTTTAAAGTGGGGTTATGAACCTTTCCTGAGCTTTATGACCCTAAAAACAAAGTCCGACCTATAGTAAAGAAAAGATAAGATAATCAGGCATTAATTTTGGATAGCTAAGGAGCTATTAAAACAGCCTGGGACAGTTTATCATGAAGCCTGTGGATTATCAATTCTTTAAAACGACAAAAATGAAACGAACTCAAACTCATGTCATGCTCTACAAAAGAAGAGACTCCCATGAGGCCTTTTGAAAGGAATCGTCATGCAGCTCAACTTTCTCTTGGATTCCATGCCAAACAAGCTAACCTTATCTGCCATCTTGCCAGTCGTGGCCTCGGGGCTGCATGGGGGCACTGCATGCATGACAGCTTCCATCACACAAGGTCTATGAGTGTGGATTCCGGAGCCAGAAGGAAAAAACTCCACGTGCTTATGTCTGCATGGGGCCAGAGAATGGAGCCTGGAGATTAGCAGGCCAGGGTCTGATCCACAGCAGCATTTTCTTTTGAGATTTTGATAACTATTTATATGTGTTGAAAACCAAATGACATCTTTTAAAAGCTTGTCCATAAGTAAATATAGATAGATGTCTTTTACAGTGGAAAAACACATGCGGAAAAATTCGTCTATTTTGATGCAACATCTGATAATGACCTCAATCTTCGTAGTGCACAAAATGAATGAGGTCCAGGCTAGGTGGAAATAAAAATCAATGCTAGTTTTGTTTTCTTTTGGAATCATCACCTCTTACCAACGTTTTAACCATCTGCTATCCACAGTGGACACACTACCATAGTTAACAGAGTTAAGTTCCGCACGCATCCATTTTAACAAAGATTTGCTTCCATTGTCTACGTATTTTCTACATTTTCTTCTTCACAATCCCACAGTGCAGGTGCTATTGTTGCTCTTATAAATGTTTTCAGAAATGTTATTTTCTTCTAAGTGAAACTTCTTTTTTTTTTAACACTGTCTCTTTTTTTTTTTTTCCTTTTTTTTCAGGGTTGAGGATCGAACTCAGGACCTTGCGCGAGCTAGGCAAACGCTCTGCCACTGAGCTAAATCCCCAGCCCCAACACTTATTTTTGAAGAGAGAGGGATAGTGAGAGAGACAGAGAAAGAGAGAAACAACTTTATTTAGTTTTTCACATGGCCTTCATTGCTCCAACACTTAGTTGTGTACGTGGTGCTGGGGTTTGAACCTAGGTCCTCATGCCTGCCAGGCAAACGCAGAAACAGCTGCGCCACACTCCAGCCCCTTTTTCTAAGTGAAACTTCTAGTCTGCACTTTGATGTCACATGTTCCCTTTGTCTTTTAAACTCCAAGGTTTCCCTCTGGTCACCTTCTCTCTTACCCTGGGAAGCCTTCCTGGAGACCTTACCCCCCAGCTCCTTGGACTGTCTACTTTAAATAATTTTAACTACCCTTAATTACTTAAAAAAAAGTTTTATAATTTTTCTTAACTTCTTGCCAATTTTAACGGGTTGTTAACTTCAGTCCTGTAATTTTAATTTATCTTTAGATAGGACTGGGCAAGAAGAAAAAAAATACGATCATATTTAGCAGTTAAAAAGAAATAACATAAAATAAAGCTTTTTTAAACTTTATTGACAAAAACAGGCAGCCACACAATTTGGCCTATGGGCCACAGTTTACGAACCCCTGATCTAGAATGTTATGCAGTTCGTAGTAAATATTCAGTGGCAATGAAGACTAGGAAGCAGGCTGATGCGGCTGCAGTGTGGTAAGCCAGGGGGAACATGGTGAGGTCACTATGAAGACGATCGGAGAACATAGGTCCTATTCCTCCAGAATTTTATTTTAAGCCATGAAGGAATTTGAGCAGGGCAGTGACAAAATCTGACATAACCTTTATAAAAGATCACTGTGATAGCTTCTACAATTGGAGACCCTGCCTGCCCCCTCATACTTTCCAGAACTCATTCTAGATGTTGGTGGCTGACAGTTCTCAGGAAAATCTCTAAGAATTGCCCATCTGAAGAAAGCTGCCTTGCTCAAGGCTGCACCCCTTCCTTGAAGCCAATCCATGCATACCTGTGACTCCCCAATGTAGGGGCACAAAGGCCTGGCCTGGCGTCGCATGCAGACAACTTCAACAACTTCAAAGGGCTGCTCCAGGTCCAGAGCTCCCAAAAAGGCTGGCAGATGTGACCTGATAGTGGCTGCATTGCATTTCCACTTCTCCCCCACCTCCCAGGACTCATCTACTTCTGTCCCATCAGCATCACACAAGTGTTGAATTGTGAGACCTCTCCAAAAACTGTCCTGCAAGAAATTTGCATCTCGGAGTCAGAGTCCCCGGGAGACCTAGCTGATTTGGTGAGTGGTCCGAGAAATCACTCTTACAGGTATTTTGGAGTCAATCACCTGTCAGCTAACTGGCAATAAGAAACTATGCTCGGCTGTATGAGAAAGACAAGTAGCCCCTTGCAAACTGCAGTAACACAGTTGTCAAAACTGTCACTGGTGGTGAACTGGGATGGTATATGGAGATTGGAGATGTCCTGATGAGTACAATATACCAGTCCTCCAGGGAGCATAGAGAAATAGTAATTACAAAGATACAGGTGTTGCTGGGAGCCACTGAAGCATTAAAGTGCACCAGGTACAGTGTTGCAGGCCCATAATCTCAGCTACTCAGGAGGATCACAAGTTCAAGGCCAGCATGGACAACTTAGTGAGACCTTGTATCAAAATTTAAAAGGGCTGCGGATGTAGCTCAGAGGTAGAGAAACCCTGGGTTTAATCCCCAGTACTGCAAATATAAATAAATAAAGAGACAGTGCAAGGACTAAAGCCAGAGGGTCTCCTTGGCAATATGTAAAGAAAGAGATCCATGTCTGCAAACAGAGCACGGAAAAGGCTGGGGGACCAGGGCAGACATAAAGACTAGTAAGCAGACTGTCACTGCCACCGTGTGAATATGGCTTGCACCCCTAAGCTCATGCAAAAGTTTAGTCCCCATAGCCCTATGTTAATGGATTAAGGGAATAGAAACTGACTCCAACTGTAGTGTTTAGAGGTGGAGCCTTTGGCAAGTGATTAGGATTAGATAAATTCATTATGGTGGCACTTCCACAGTTGGATCCTAGTAGCTTTATGGAACAAGGAGGAAAGAATGCATGGCCTCATGCTTCCTCTCTCCTCCCATGTGATGCTGCGTGCTACCTGGGGACTCTCCCAGTAAGAAGGCCATCACCAGATGAGCCCCTAGACTTTGCATATACAGAATTGTGAGCCAAAATAGACCTTTTTTCTTTTTAAAATATCCCACTTCAGGTATTTGATCATAGTGACAAAAAATAGACTAATACACAGGTCACTGCACCAGCCCAATCAAGGAATAGAGCTGGCCTGGCCCAGGATGCCAATGACAGAACTGGAGAAAAGTGATTCTGGCCATGTTTTGAAGATCAAGCCAACAAAATATCTTATGATGCTTTATTAGTTTCCTATAGCTACTATAACAAATCACCACACGTGGACTGGTTTAAAACAACACAAATGTATTCTCTTACAGTTCTGAGGATAAAAGCCTGACAGAAGAACCAGGATTGGTTCCTTCTGGAGACTCAGGAAAACAACCCATCCCTTCGCCTTTTCCAGCTTCCAGAGGTCTCTGCATTTCTTGGCTCATACCTGGCATATTTCCCACATCTTCAAAGGGCGTCACTCCACCCTCTGCTTCTATCCTCCCATCTCCTTTTTTATCTTTTTTCTTGTGGTTACCAGGGACCACCTGGATAACCCACCCCTATCTCAGAAGCCTGCATTTAACCACATCTGCAAAATCCCTTTTTCCATGTAAGATGGTATTCACAAGGTTGCAGGGATTAGGATGTAGACAACTTTGGTGGCCATTACGTGACCGACTGCAGGTTTGGATGTGGGGGTGCAGAAGGGTAGGAGTCAAGCACACCCCCAGTGCTCTGGGGCCTGAGAAACTGGGAGGATGGGTGGGCATGAACAGAGATGGTCAAAGACTCAGCCCCTACTTTGGAAGCCAACTCCAGCTACTTCCTCCCAAATGTTCCCCTGTGTTAAGATAATCTTCACCAAAAGGAAAAATCATGACTCTCACACAGATGTAAAAGTGAACAAATGTTAAAGTATTTATTTTGGTTACATAATCTGAGAAAACTATGCAGATGTTAGAAGCAGTTGAAAGGAAATCTCATACCAGCACAAATTCATAGAGAGTAAAGGAATATTAAGATGAATATAAATGGGGACAAAACTGATATTTCCACAGTGGGGAGTGTATCAGTCCTTTTTCTGTTACTATAACAAAATATCTGATGCTGGTTAACTTATAAAGAAAAAACTGATTGCCTAGCATGGGTAAGGCCCTGAGTTCAATTCTCAGTACCACAGGAAAAAAAAATAAAAAGAAATATTCAGCTGGGCATGGTGAAACACACCCTGTAATCCCAGGGACTTGGGAAACCGAGGCAGGAGGATTGCAAGTTTGAGACTAGCCTCAGTAATTTGGCAAGGCCCTAAGCAACTTGGTGAGATACTGTCTCAAAATAAATTAAAAAAAAAAAAAAAACACTGGGATGTAATTCAGTGGTAAAATGCCCCTGGGTTCAATTCCATAAATGAATGAATGAATGAATGAAAAAAATATTCAGCAGGTAAGTCCCAGGGAGAGCAGATTGAGTTTTTGGCCAAAGGGTAATGAGAAAGCGAGTTTGATGTCCACTAGCAAAATCCAACAAAGGACGGGCAGAGAGAAAAACAAAAATAACAGATTTGGGGCCTGGGGGTGTAGCTAAGCAGTAGAAGGTTTGGCTAGCAACCACAAGGCCCTGGTTTGATCCCCAACACCACAAATAAACACATGAAACTTTAACATGAGCATTTGTGTTTTGTTCATTTTAATAATTTTTGACTGGTTAGTTTTTACGGGGAAATCATTATGGACTCAATGTTTGTGTCCCTAAGCTCAGGAGTTGAAGCCTTAGCTGCCAATGCATGGTATCTGGAGACGGGGCCTTCGGGAGTTAATTGGGTTTAGATGAGGCTGGGCCCGTGATGGGAGCAGAGCCCTACCTAAGAAAGACCGGAGCTCCTTCTCCTCCTGAGTGGAGGCACACAAAGAAGTCAAATGAATGCACAGCGATACGGTGGCCACCACCGTCAGGACCTGAATCTGTCAGCACCTCTATCTTGGGCTTCTAGTTTCCAGATCTGTGAAAAAAAAATAATTGTAGATTGTGTAAGACTCCCAGGGCGTGGTGTTTCGTTGCGGCGCCCTTCCAGAGCAATACACAGCGCTCTGCCGGGACTTTTTTTGTTTATTTTGCTTTGTTTTTTTCCAGTCACTGTGTAATCAGTCACCTGGTGACTTTCACATTCCACTCAAATGAGATTAGAGTGGACGGGAATGAAAACATGTCTCATCTACCCTGCTGGCCATGATCACTTTGAAGACAAGAAAGCATTCCTTTCTGCAGCCACTTCCCAGCACATACCAGCCCTTCATTGTTGGTAGCTAAACTGGAGGGACCATCATGGAGATAAATGAATAACGTAAGGAAGGAAAAATTTTTCCTCTACCCGTCTGGGCTGGGACCCGGGCTGGGACCCACCGGCATCCCTGTAACAAAAGAGATTAACAAGGAAAAAACAGTTTATTAGCATATATATTCACGGATACAGGGGGAGAAACTCAGGGATAGAGTAGCTCTCAAAGAGCTGACTTAGAACTCTGCAATCTTCAAAAAGAACCATAAAGTTCTAGAGGAGTGACAAAAGAAGAGGAAAAGACCTTCGTCTCCAAAGACAGCCAACTGTGGGAAAACAAATATGTAGGAAATTCCCGGTAGATAAGGCCAGTGAGTGCCCTGTGGATTCCTCTGCAGGCTGATAAGGGTCTGAAGTTGTCTTCAGTCTGCTTTTTCCACTAAGAGAGAGGGATGGACAGTTTTGTAAAGTTATGCTTTACAAAAGTTATGCTTTTAGCAAATAGGGAAGGCAGAAAACTTTTCTCATATCTACTTCTTCTCAGTTGCCTTCATATCAAAGTATTCTTTATGACAAGGTGGCATGTCTTGGGGTGGCATATTCTGCTACCCTTTCGGTAATAAATGCAGCGGTGTGTTCCTATGTCTTTTTCGCCATCTCTTCTTCTAATCTGATTCACATGCATGGGAGAGTAGATGCACCTTGGCTTGGCGGGAAGACAAAATCCAGTATCGGATAGGAAATCATGGGTGATCATTCATACTTTTGACAAGATGTCATCATTGGGGTGTGTAATTGGGGTCCTGGTCCTTGGTGTCCCGAACAATGAATTAGGCAAGACAAACATAAGTAGCTTATTTATTGAAAGTGAAGGTGAGAGTAGCACTTTGTGAGGTCGAGCAGAGTGGGCTAAGCCAGAAAGAGAGGCTCCAGGGCTCTAGGTCTAGAAATCAGTGTCTTCTATGTGGAATGCTGAGGCTGTCTTTCCTATAAGTACTGGATTGAAGACCTTACCCCATTTGCTCCCTCTGGTTACCTTTTGATAGTACCCGATTCTCCCCCGTTGGTTACTTTAGGAAACCTAATTAGAGTACTGCCCACTTTACCCTATTTGCTCATTTTAAAATACCGCATCCGAGGCAGGAGTTGTCCTGCCCATAAGTCCTCAGTGCTGGGAGTTGTCATGGTAATGGGACTTAACCTGTCTCCCTGCCTTGTCCTCCACGCCGCATCTTTCCTATATCCCACCTCCACCATCTTGGCATTCCTGAACTCACCTAAGAGGAAACCTTTTCCCCAACCAGTGGGCCTGTGAATTAACCAACAAAAGACAGACTTTTCTTTTTTTGGTGCATATATGTAGATATATATAGATATATAGGTATATATCACAATTTCTTGATCCATTCATGCAGTGATGAGCATCAGTGTTGATTCCACAACTTACTTACTGTAAATTGTGCTGCTATAAACATTGATGTAGCTGAGTCACTGTAATGTGCCAAATTTATATCTTCTGGGAAAACACCCAGGAGTGGGATAGCTGGGTCATACGGTGGTTCCATTCATAATTTTCTGAGGCATCTCCATACTGCTTTTCAGAATGGTTGTATTAGTTTGCGATCCCACCAACAGTGTTATAAGGATTCCTTTTTCCCAACAACCTCTCCAGCATTTGTTGTTGTTTGTGTTCTTGATCTTTGCCATTCTGGCTGAGGCGAGGTGAAATCTTAATGAAGGTTTGATTTGCATTTCTCTGATTGCTAGAGATGGGAACATTTTTCATGTATTTACTGGACTTTTGCATTGCTTCTGTTGAGGAGCTCTGTGATTTCCGTGTAGCTCTCTTGGGTTATTTGTGTGTTTGGTATTAAGATTTTTGAGTTCTCTGTATGTCCTGGATATTAGTCCCCTGACTGGCCATGATTTTCTCCCGTTCTTTTTTCTTCTTCTTCTTCTTCTTTCTTTTAAAGAGAGAGGAACAGTGAGGGAAAGAGAGAGAGAATCAATTTCATTTAGTTTTTCACGTGGCTTTTGTTGCTCCAGCACTTTGTTGTGTACGTGGTGCTGGGGTTCGAACCCCGAGTCCTCACACATGCCAGGCAGGTGCTGGAACTGCTGAGCCACCGCTCCAGCCCTCACTTCACATTCTTCATTGATTCCTTAGCTGTGCAGAAGCTTTTTAGTTTAATGGCATCCTGCTTATATCTTGATTTTAATTCTTACGCTGTGGAGGTCTTGGTAAGGAAAAGACGTTCTTGAAGGAGTTGCTTTTTCCTCGCCACGTGTCTCACGGGGCTTTAAGAGACCGCTGGGAGAGATTGACCTGAGTCACCCTGCAGCTGCCCGGAGTGAAGAGTGAAGAGCATTACCAAGGTTTCCTACAAGCCACTCAAGAGAAAGTTAGTGGAGCAAGTGTGAGGAAAGAGCTGAATGAAGGAACCGGAGAGGAGAGGCAGATAAACAACCACAGCCTGGGGCTGGAGCGGTGGCTCGGCCGTACGGCGCTTGCCTTGCATGCATGAGTACGCAAGTTCAAACCCCAGCACCACGTACGCAATGAACTATTGGAGCAACGACAGTCACATGAAAAACTAAATAAAATTGCTTCTCTCTTTCTCTCTCTCTCTCACTGTCCCTCTCTCTTAAAAAAAAAAAAACAGCCTTATTCAGGACAAGCCTGCAGAGGGGGCCCAGGGGAGACTGAGGCTGTATTTCCCTGGCAGCCTGGAATAGTTAGTTAAGGGGAGTGGAGCAGATGACTTTAGCAACCATTAGGACTTTGCTACGGGTTTGTCAAGGAAGGGTCCCCGTGGTGTCCCTTCATAAGGAACCAGGTGTTTTCAGGATTTCAGTCCTAGTCCTAGGTAACAATTTCCTTTCTTATGGTGATGGAGCATTGCTTGGGGTTTCTTTGCATGATGATGGTGTACACTCTGAGGGTTAGGTCAGGCTGAATCAGAGTGACCTTAAATTGACTCTTGTTCTAAGATGGAGGATGTTTCAAAATGGTCTCACCTATGTCAAGTTCTTCCTAACAACAAGCACCAGCTTGAGGGCCTATCAACCCTGTCAGGGCACGGTGCACTCATGTCTCTAGCACACGCACCAAAGCACCCACAAGAGAAAGAGTCAACTGGAGCATTTGACCCACCCGGGGGCACCAGCGATACTCTCCTGAGCCTTGATCTCTCCTGCTCTTTATCTCACAGAGGTAGACGAGTCAGAAGTGACATCATGAGCAGGTGAAGAGGAATAACACCTGGGAAGATGAAATAATAGTGACAACCCCCCCCCACAAACACACTGCTATCGTTTAAATGTGTCCCTCAAAAGCTCATGTGTTGGAACCTTAATTCTTCAGTGCGCAGTGATGGGAGGTGGATTTGTGAGAGGTGTTTGGGTCTTGGGGCAGAGCGCTCATGAATGAATTAAAGTCTTTCTGACTCAAGGGAGTTCAGACCCCTTTTTTCTCTTCCAAACACCTCTGCTGCCCCTGCTGTTTTTCATTATTTTATGATGTAGCCAGATGCAGCCACCCGATCTTGGACTCCTAGATGTGAGAAATAGGAGGTCTGATGGTCCATTTTCAGAAAGTAGTCTTAAGTTTCACATGTAAGAGGAAGGCATCTTAGGTCGGGAACCACGGGGACAAAGATAACCTATTTTTAAACTCCTTATCAGGCATCCCATTACACCGTACCTCTCTTCTGTACTGCCCCAATTTTATATTAGCCAATCACACAGATTGTACCCCTGAGCTCCTCCAATCAGAGAGAAAGGCAGGATTGCCTCAGGTCAGTGACATAAGGAGGCAGACTGCCCATGTTCCACCTGCTCAGTGGATCCCCTCTGTTAGCACACCATTCTGCAGAAATCAAGTTTGCCTTGCTCACTTCCAGCACACGCTTACTGCACCTCAGCTATTTATAATAATTTTGCTTCTAACATAGACTACAGAACCTTGAACCAATGTAAACTTCTATTCCTTAGAAATTACCCAGTCTCAGACATTCTGTTAAAGAAACAGAAAATAGATTGACACCCCCCGTTGCCAAGCCAAGCCAAGGCAGCCTTCCAAGTCTCCACCTTGTCCACTTCCTCTGCCTACACAGCTTGCCCTCCAAGTTCTCTGACAAACCCTGCCAGGGGTCAAAGCTCAAGGAATAAGGCAGAGAGGCAAATAAAAGTCAGGAAAGATGGCATGCCTGGTGCTTTCCTAAAGCGCTGCTCCTGGAGCTTGGCAGGTATTCAAGTCTAACTTCATCAGGGGAAGTTTTGAAAGTTCTTTGGGGAATCCCTCATGCCACATCTCCTGCAGTTACTGACAAGGCACTTTCCAGCCTGCTCCTGACAATCCCATTTAGCCCCTGGGCCACGCAGATCACCTTCAGGTATCTTTTGGGCTTCCATTGACCCTGCAGGCTGTCCCCATCAGCAAGTCCTTTTCAGGTACCTGTCTCATCTAAAGGTACCCAGGACCTGGTATTCTCTATTAAATAACCCAGGTCACTTCCAGGGCTCTGTGGGTCTCTATTTTAGGTCGTTCTACCCTAGAGGAGTACATTGGGCTACAACCTATGCTTTTAGGCTGGGGTAGGTGGCCAAGAAGAGAGGACACAGCTTGGACCTACAGTCTGGAGTAGCAACACATGTACACAGTGCTTTCATGGTGCAGGCCAGAACCATGCCCAGGAAAGAAAAGGAGATGGGTCCAGGGCCCATTTATTTATTTCCTGTGTCTATCAGTGTTCCTGGCAGGCAGGAAATGGGAGGGGGCTGAGATGCCTCCAGCAGCTCGGCAGCAGAAGCAGGTGGTAAGACTGGGCGGTGGAAGAGCTGTGCTTTCTGAGACGGGGAAGGCAGGAAAGGAAGGGAAGGAGAGAGAGAGCAGGGCAGGTGGAACAGATTGCAAAAAGCCTCTGGAGCCCTGGCAAAGGCTCTGATCTTATCCCAGGGGGCGGGAAGGTTTGCAGTGGCTTAAGCAGAAGGGCAGTGTGAACGCTGGCCTTTTAGAGAAGCTCCTTGGGCTGTCCATGACTGGGGGGGAGGGCGCCAAGAGTAGAAGCTTAAGGAAGAGTTGGGGTGCTGATGTGGTAAAGTTAGATGAGAAATGGTGACCAGGCAAGGGCCTGGAGGTGGAGGGTGGGTCATCAGTTACCCCGGGCTACTGCTGGGCTCTTAATAGCCATGAGACCCTCGGGATTCAGATGAACTGAAGAAGTAGAGGTAACTAGTACAGGCTACGTATTTGGAGATGAAACCCAAAGGTACCTGGAGCCTATAATCTGGTCGTAGCCTCGGGTTCACATTAGCCATGGGTTTACTGTCCTTTGGTCACAGCCTACTTTCCCAGATGGACAGCAAATTTTATGATCGCATACCTGTGTCTGGTCTATCTACCTTCTTTTGCCATCTCCTAGCAAATGGCTCAGCACGGAGTCAGCCCCATTGATATTAATTTAATGACTTGCATCAATGTATTCTGCATAACAAGCCACCCCATCATTTAAGTGGCTTCAAATAATGACAAGCATTTATTTTGCCTACTATTCTTCAATCAGGGACAATTCGTCACTACTCAATGTGGCGTCACTGGGACAGCTCTGCCTTAGACTGGAGAGTCTGCTTCCAGGATGACTTTTCCCCATGGCCTGCAAGTTGACAATTACTGTTGGCTGGGAGCTTACCAGCTCTCTGGGCTGGGGACCTCAGTTCATAATTTCTGCACAGGTAACTTGGGCCTCCCATAGCATGGTGGCTGGGTTCCAGAGTCTCCAGAGCTGGAAATTATGTTGCTTTATATTTTTTTTAATTTATTTTTTTAAAAGAGAGAGGGACAGTGAGAGAGAGAGAGCAAGAGAGAATCAATTTTATTTAGTTTTTCATGTGGCTTTAGTTGCTCGGACACTTCTTTGTGCACATGGTGCTGGGATTCGAATTTGCATCCTTGCACATACCAGGCATGTGCAGTAACCACTAAACCACCGCTCCAGTCCCCTATGTTACCTTTTATGACCCAGCCTGAGAAGTTATGAAATTTCCCTCCACCCCCTGGATTCCAAAGATGGCACAGAGAATCCTTTCTCTAAATTGGAGGAGCATCAAAGTCACATTATAAAAACACATGCAATGGAAGATATTGGAGTGGTTGGCTTTGGCAAATGTATCCTATCTGTCCCATCAATAAGTAAACATTGTCACTTGGGCCCAATATTTGAACTCAATTTCTGTTCAGTATCTTGGTCAAGGAGGAAAGGGAATGTGTCACACACCCTAGAAAGACTCCTCTCCAACCTGGAGAAGATAAAACTGGAGTTTGGAGAGTCCGTTGATAGCTATGAGGACAATTCACTTATTTGTGTTGTCCACCTCTTCAACTAAAATGCGGACTCAATGAGAGGACTTTAAACATGTACACATAAGTATAAAATATACCACATACATGTAACGTCTCCAGTGCTTAGCCCAGAGTCCAGCACATTGTTGCTGGACAAAGAATGCTTGTAGAGCCAGGCATGGTGGCACATGCCTGTAATCCCAGAGGCTCAAGAGGCTGAGACAGTGAGATTGAAAGTTGAATGCCAGCCTCAGCAACTTAGCAGTGCCCTAAGCAACTTTGCAAGACCCTGTGGCTCTGTGGTTAAGTGTGCCTGGGTTCAAACCCTGGCACAAAAAAAGAAAGAAAGGAAGAAAGGAAGGACGGAAGGAAAGAAGGAAGGAAGGAAGGAAGGAAGGAAGGAAAAGCAAACATCAAAAAGAATCCTTGTAAAACAAAATTAATGACATGCTTGCTTGGTCTTGCAAGATGATGTTGTGCTGCCCCCTCCTGGGAACTGGTGGTATTGCCAGTCATTTCAAACTCCCTCCAACCATGGCCTCTTTGGGAGGGCTGTGCCCCTCTCTCCTGCCCTAGGCCACTCAGCTTACAAGGCATTTTCCTGATGGCTGATTCATTTGTTGTTGTTGCTTTTTAGCAACAATCCTGGCCCCTGTGCTGATTCCCATTTGACTAATGAGAACTCCGAGGACTAAAGGAGTTTAACGGAATCATCTCCCTGGTGCCTCTACGCATCCCCAAACCATCCTTAGCCCTCCACAGCTGGTTTGCTTCCCCAGCTTCTCTGGATGCTCTGCTCGCAGCCCTCAAGGATGTGCTTGTTGAACTCGTCCCCTCCTGACTGCTGTCCTTACCGAACTCTGGAGCACAGGGACCCTCTTGCTCTCTTCTCTCCTCCAAATGGCTTCTTCCCTTAGCGTCTCCCATAACTGTTTTGCAGGCCCTCTCCCTACCTCTCTGGTATTCCTTCTACCACTTCTCTACAGTCCTCTTTCTCCCGGGCCAGCCCTGAGCCCACTTCCCTTCAAGGGAGACCATCTCCCCTCGCAGCCTCAGTTCCCATCTGCACACAGACTCAGATTGGTCTCATCTCCCGAGCTCTGGGC